>CAKAJE020000361.1:0-92773 GCA_916610135.2 Macropis europaea
AGTAGTTTAATTGTGCATTTTACTCGCCATTTCATGCGCTTTTCGATGCCGCTTATCCCAATACGCTATCTGAAATAGGAGCGACGTACGTTGAACAAATGTGATAGAATTTCGCTGAATTCTTTTAAGAACCATAATGTAAAATGATCTAATCGGGTCTCTGTTCGCCCTAGCCTAGAAGTTTAATAGCGCATTTTATTCGCTATTTCATGCGCCTTGAGATGCCGCTTAGCCCAATACGCGATCTGAAATAGGAGCGACGTAAATTGAACAAATGTGTTTGAATTTCCCTGAAATCTTATATTAAACAAAATATACAATGATCTAATCGGGTCTCTGATTGCCCTATCATAGAAGTTTAGCAGTGCATTTTACTCGCCATTCCACGCGCTTTAAGATGCCGCCTAGCCCAGTACGCTATCTAAATTAGGAGCGACGTAAGTTGAACAAATGTGATAGAATTACGCTGAATTCTTATATTAACCGTATATAAAATGATCTAATCGGGTCTCTGTTTGCCTTATCCTAGAAGTTTAGTATTGCATTTTACTCGCCATTTCATGCGCTTTGAGATACCGCATAGCCCAATACGCTATCCGAAATAGGAGCGACGTAAATTGAACAAATGTGATAGAATTTCGCTGAATTCTTAAATTAACTATAATATAAAATGATCTAATCGGGTCACTGATTGCCCTACCCTAGAAGTTTAATAGTGCATTTTGCTCGCCATTTCATGCGCTTTGAGATGCCGCTTAGCCCAGGATGGTATCTGAAATAGGAACGACGTAAATTGAACAAATGTGATAGAATTTCGCTGAATTCTTATATTAACCAAAATATAAAATGATCTAATCGGGTCTCTGATTGCCCTATCATAGAAGATTAATAGTGCATTTTACTCGCCACTCCACGCGCTTTAGGGTGCCGCCTAGCCCAGTACGCTATCCGAAATAGGAGCGACGTACATTGAACAAATGTGATAGAATTTTGCTGAATTCTTAAATTAACCATAATATAAAATGATCTGATCGGGTCTCTGTTTGCCCTACCCGAGTAGTTTAATTGTGCATTTTACTCGCCATTTCATGCGCTTTTCGATGCCGCTTATCCCAATACGCTATCTGAAATAGGAGCGACGTACGTTGAACAAATGTGATAGAATTTCGCTGAATTCTTTTAAGAACCATAATGTAAAATGATCTAATCGGGTCTCTGTTCGCCCTAGCCTAGAAGTTTAATAGCGCATTTTATTCGCCATTTCATGCGCCTTGAGATGCCGCTTAGCCCAATACGCTATCTGAAATAGGAGCGACGTAAATTGAACAAATGTGTTTGAATTTCCCTGAAATCTTATATTAAACAAAATATACAATGATCTAATCGGGTCTCTGATTGCCCTATCATAGAAGTTTAGCAGTGCATTTTACTCGCCATTCCACGCGGTTTAAGATGCCGCCTAGCCCAGTACGCTATCTAAATTAGGAGCGACGTAAGTTGAACAAATGTGATAGAATTACGCTGAATTCTTATATTAACCGTAATATAAAATGATCTAATCGGGTCTCTGTTTGCCTTATCCTAGAAGTTTAGTATTGCATTTTACTCGCCATTTCATGCGCTTTGAGATACCGCATAGCCCAATACGCTATCCGAAATAGGAGCGACGTAAATTGAACAAATGTGATAGAATTTCGCTGAATTCTTAAATTAACTATAATATAAAATGATCTAATCGGGTCACTGATTGCCCTACCCTAGAAGTTTAATAGTGCATTTTGCTCGCCATTTCATGCGCTTTGAGATGCCGCTTAGCCCAGGATGGTATCTGAAATAGGAACGACGTAAATTGAACAAATGTGATAGAATTTCGCTGAATTCTTATATTAACCAAAATATAAAATGATCTAATCGGGTCTCTGATTGCCCTATCATAGAAGATTAATAGTGCATTTTACTCGCCACTCCACGCGCTTTAGGGTGCCGCCTAGCCCAGTACGCTATCCGAAATAGGAGCGACGTACATTGAACAAATGTGATAGAATTTTGCTGAATTCTTAAATTAACCATAATATAAAATGATCTAATCGGGTCTCTGTTTGCCCTACCCTAGAAGTTTAATAGTGCATTTTACTCGCCATTTCATGCGCTTTGAGATGCCGCTTAGCCCAATATGCTATCTGAAATAGGAGCGACGTAAGTTAAACAAATGTGATAGAATTTCGCTGGATTCTTTTATTAACCATAATATAAAATGATCTAATCGGGTCTCTGTTTGCCCTAGCCTAGAACTTTAATAGTGCATTTTATTCGCCATTTCATACGCTTTGAGATGCCGCTTTGCCCAATACGCTATCTGAAATAGGAGCGACGTAAATTAAACAAATGTGATAGAATTTCACTGAATTCTTATATTAACCAAAATATGAAATGATCTAATCGGGTCTCTGTTGGCCCTACCCTAGAAGTTTAATAGTGCATTTTACTCGCCACTTCATGCGCTTTGAGATGCCGCTTAGTGCAATACGCTATCTGAAATATGAGCGACGTAAATTGAACATATGTGATAGAATTTCGCTGAATTCTTATATTAACCAAAATATAAAATGATCTAATCGGGTCTCTGTTTGCCCTACCCTAGAAGTTTAATAGTGCATTTCACTCGTCATTTCATGCGCTTTGAGATGCCGCTAAGCACAATAAGCTATCTGAAATACGAGCGACGTAAATAGAACAATTGTGATAGAATTTCGCTGAATTCTTAAATTAACCATAATATAAAATGATCTAATCGTGTCTCTGTACGCCCTACCATTGAAATCTAATAGTGCATTTTACTCGCCATTTCATGCGCTTTGAGATGGCGCTTAGCCCAATACGCTATCTGAAATAGGAGCTACGTAAATTGAACAAATGTGATAGAATTTTGCTGAATTCTTAAATTAACCATAATATAAAATGATCTAATCGGGTCTCTGTACGCCCTACCATAGAAATCTAATAGTGCATTTTACTCGCCATTTCATGCGCTTTTCGATGCCGCTTAGCCCAATATGCTATCTGAAATAGGAGCGACGGAAATTGAACAAATGTGATAGAATTTCGCTGAATTCTTACATTAACCATAATGTAAAATGATATAATCGGGTCTCTGTTTGCCCTACCCGAGTAGTTTAATTGTGCATTTTACTCGCCATTTCATGCGCATTTCGATGCCGCTTATCCCAATACGCTATCTGAAATAGGAGCGACGTACGTTGAACAAATGTGATAGAATTTCGCTGAATTCTTTTAAGAACCATAATGTAAAATGATCTAATCGGGTCTCTGTTCGCCCTAGCCTAGAAGTTTAATAGCGCATTTTATTCGCCATTTCATGCGCCTTGAGATGCCGCTTAGCCCAATACGCTATCTGAAATAGGAGCGACGTAAATTGAACAAATGTGTTTGAATTTCCCTGAAATCTTATATTAAACAAAATATACAATGATCTAATCGGGTCTCTGATTGCCCTATCATAGAAGTTTAGCAGTGCATTTTACTCGCCATTCCACGCGCTTTAAGATGCCGCCTAGCCCAGTACGCTATCTAAATTAGGAGCGACGTAAGTTGAACAAATGTGATAGAATTACGCTGAATTCTTATATTAACCGTAATATAAAATGATCTAATCGGGTCTCTGTTTGCCTTATCCTAGAAGTTTAGTATTGCATTTTACTCGCCATTTCATGCGCTTTGAGATACCGCATAGCCCAATACGCTATCCGAAATAGGAGCGACGTAAATTGAACAAATGTGATAGAATTTCGCTGAATTCTTAAATTAACTATAATATAAAATGATCTAATCGGGTCACTGATTGCCCTACCCTAGAAGTTTAATAGTGCATTTTGCTCGCCATTTCATGCGCTTTGAGATGCCGCTTAGCCCAGGATGGTATCTGAAATAGGAACGACGTAAATTGAACAAATGTGATAGAATTTCGCTGAATTCTTATATTAACCAAAATATAAAATGATCTAATCGGGTCTCTGATTGCCCTATCATAGAAGATTAATAGTGCATTTTACTCGCCACTCCACGCGCTTTAGGGTGCCGCCTAGCCCAGTACGCTATCCGAAATAGGAGCGACGTACATTGAACAAATGTGATAGAATTTTGCTGAATTCTTAAATTAACCATAATATAAAATGATCTAATCGGGTCTCTGTTTGCCCTACCCGAGTAGTTTAATTGTGCATTTTACTCGCCATTTCATGCGCTTTTCGATGCCGCTTATCCCAATACGCTATCTGAAATAGGAGCGACGTACGTTGAACAAATGTGATAGAATTTCGCTGAATTCTTTTAAGAACCATAATGTAAAATGATCTAATCGGGTCTCTGTTCGCCCTAGCCTAGAAGTTTAATAGCGCATTTTATTCGCCATTTCATGCGCCTTGAGATGCCGCTTAGCCCAATACGCTATCTGAAATAGGAGCGACGTAAATTGAACAAATGTGTTTGAATTTCCCTGAAATCTTATATTAAACAAAATATACAATGATCTAATCGGGTCTCTGATTGCCCTATCATAGAAGTTTAGCAGTGCATTTTACTCGCCATTCCACGCGGTTTAAGATGCCGCCTAGCCCAGTACGCTATCTAAATTAGGAGCGACGTAAGTTGAACAAATGTGATAGAATTACGCTGAATTCTTATATTAACCGTAATATAAAATGATCTAATCGGGTCTCTGTTTGCCTTATCCTAGAAGTTTAGTATTGCATTTTACTCGCCATTTCATGCGCTTTGAGATACCGCATAGCCCAATACGCTATCCGAAATTGGAGCGACGTAAATTGAACAAATGTGATAGAATTTCGCTGAATTCTTAAATTAACTATAATATAAAATGATCTAATCGGGTCACTGATTGCCCTACCCTAGAAGTTTAATAGTGCATTTTGCTCGCCATTTCATGCGCTTTGAGATGCCGCTTAGCCCAGGATGGTATCTGAAATAGGAACGACGTAAATTGAACAAATGTGATAGAATTTCGCTGAATTCTTATATTAACCAAAATATAAAATGATCTAATCGGGTCTCTGATTGCCCTATCATAGAAGATTAATAGTGCATTTTACTCGCCACTCCACGCGCTTTAGGGTGCCGCCTAGCCCAGTACGCTATCCGAAATAGGAGCGACGTACATTGAACAAATGTGATAGAATTTTGCTGAATTCTTAAATTAACCATAATATAAAATGATCTAATCGGGTCTCTGTTTGCCCTACCCTAGAAGTTTAATAGTGCATTTTACTCGCCATTTCATGCGCTTTGAGATGCCGCTTAGCCCAATATGCTATCTGAAATAGGAGCGACGTAAGTTAAACAAATGTGATAGAATTTCGCTGGATTCTTTTATTAACCATAATATAAAATGATCTAATCGGGTCTCTGTTTGCCCTAGCCTAGAAGTTTACGAGTGCATTTTATTCGCCATTTCATGCGCTTTGAGATGCCGCTTAGCCGAATACGCTATCTGAATTAGGAGCGACGTAAATTGAACAAATGTGATACAAATTCCCTGAAATCTGATATTAAACAAAATATACAATGATCTAATCGGTTCTCTGATTGCCCTATCATAGAAGTTTAGTAGTGCACTTTAGTCGCCATTCCACGCGCGTCAAGATGCCGCCTAGCCCAGTACGCTATCTGAAATAGGAGCGACGTAAATTGAACAGATGTGATAAAATTAAGCTGACATCTTAAATTAACCATAATATTAAATGATCTAATCGGGTCTCTGTTTGCCCTACCCTAGAAGTTTAATAGTGCATTTCACTCGTCATTTCATGCGCTTTGAGATGCCGCTAAGCACAATAAGCTATCTGGAATAGCAGCGACGTAAATTGAACAAATGTGAAAGAATTTCGCCGCATTCTTATATTAACCGTAATATAAAATGATCTAATCGGGTCTCTGTTTGCCTTATCCTAGAAGTTTAATAGTGCATTTTACTCGCCATTCCACGCGCTTTAAGATGCCGTCTAGCCCAGTACGCTACCTGAAATAGGAGCGACGTAAGTTGAACAAATGTGATAGAATTACGCTGAATTCTTATATTAACCGTAATATAAAATGATCTAATCGGGTCTCTGTTTGCCTTATCCTAGAAGTTTGATAGTGCATTTTACTGGCCATTTCATGCGCTTTGAGATGCAGCTTAGCCCAATACGCTATCTGAAATAGGAGCGACGTAAATTGAACAAATGTGATAGAATTTTGCTGAATTCTTAAATTAACCACAATATAAAATGATCTAATCGGGTTTCTGATTGCCCTATCATAGAAGTTTAGCAGTGCATTTTACTCGCCATTCCACGCGCTTTAAGATGCCGCCTAGTCCAGTACGCTATCTAAATTAGGAGCGACGTAAGTTGAACAAATGTGATAGAATTACGCTGAATTCTTATATTAACCATAATATAAAATGTTCTAATCGGGTCTCTGTTTGCCTTATCCTAGAAGTTTAGTATTGCATTTTACTCGCCATTTCATGCGCTTTGAGATACCGCTTAGCCCAATACGCTATCTGAAATAGGAGCGACGTGAATTGAACAAATGTGATAGAATTTGGCTGAATTCTTAAATTAACTATAATATAAAATGATCTAATCGGGTCACTGATTGCCCTACCCTAGAAGTTTAATAGTGCATTTTGCTCGCCATTTCATGCGCTTTGAGATGCCGCTTAGCCCAATACGCTATCTGAAATATGAGCGACGTAAATTGAACAAATGTGATAGAATTTCGCTGAATTCTTAAATTAACTATAATATAAAATGATTTAATCGGGTCTCTGTTGGTCCTACCCTAGAAGTTTAATAGTGCATTTTACTCGCCATTTCATGCGCTTTGAGATGCCGCTTAGTGCAATACGCTATCTGAAATATGAGCGACGTAAATTGAACAAATGTGATAGAATTTCGCTGAATTCTTATATTAACCAAAATATAAAATGATCTAATCGGGTCTCTGTTTGCCTTATCCTAGAAGTTTGATAGTGCATTTTACTCGCCATTTCATGCGCTTTGAGATGCCGCTTAGCCCAATACGCTATCTGAAATAGGAGCGACGTAAATTGAACAAATGTGATAGAATTTTGCTGAATGCTTAAATTAACCACAATATAAAATGATCTAATCGGGTCTCTGTTTGCCCTACCCTATTAGTTTAATTGTGCATTTTACTCGCCATTTCATGCGCTTTGAGATGCAGCTTCGCCCAATACGCTATCTGAAATAGGAGCGACGTAAATTAAACAAATGTGATAGAATTTCCCTGAAATCTTATATTAAACAAAATATAAAATGATCTAATCGGGTCTCTGATTGCCCTATCATAGAAGTTTAGCAGTGCATTTTACTCGCCATTCCACGCGCTTTAAGATGCCGCCTAGCCCAGTACGCTATCTAAATTAGGAGCGACGTAAGTTGAACAAATGAGATAGAATTTCGCTCAATTCTTAAATTAACCGTAATATAAAATGATCTAATCGGGTCTCTGTTTGCCCTACCCTAGAACTTTAATAGTGCATTTTATTCGCCATTTCATACGCTTTGAGATGCCGCTTTGCCCAATACGCTATCTGAAATAGGAGCGACGTAAATTAAACAAATGTGATAGAATTTCACTGAATTCTTATATTAACCAAAATATGAAATGATCTAATCAGGTCTCTGTTGGCCCTACCCTAGAAGTTTAATAGTGCATTTTACTCGCCACTTCATGCGCTTTGAGATGCCGCTTAGTGCAATACGCTATCTGAAATATGAGCGACGTAAATTGAACATATGTGATAAAATTTCGCTGAATTCTTATATTAACCAAAATATAAAATGATCTAATCGGGTCTCTGTTTGCCCTACCCTAGAAGTTTAATAGTGCATTTCACTCGTCATTTCATGCGCTTTGAGATGCCGCTAAGCACAATAAGCTATCTGAAATACGAGAGACGTAAATAGAACAATTGTGATAGAATTTCGCTGAATTCTTAAATTAACCATAATATAAAATGATCTAATCGGGTCTCTGTACGCCCTACCATAGAAATCTAATAGTGCATTTTACTCGCCATTTCATGCGCTTTGAGATGGCGCTTAGCCAAATACGCTATCTGAAATAGGAGCTACGTAAATTGAACAAATGTGATAGAATTTTGCTGAATTCTTAAATTAACCATAATATAAAATGATCTAATCGGGTCTCTGTACGCCCTACCATAGAAATCTAATAGTGCATTTTACTCGCCATTTCATGCGCTTTTCGATGCCGCTTAGCCCAATATGCTATCTGAAATAGGAGCGACGGAAATTGAACAAATGTGATAGAATTTCCCTGAAATCTTATATTAAACAAAATATAAAATGATCTAATCGGGTCTCTGATTGCCCTATCATAGAAGTTTAGCAGTGCATTTTACTCGCCATTCCACGCGCTTTAAGATGCCGCCTAGCCCAGTACGCTATCTAAATTAGGAGCGACGTAAGTTGAACAAATGAGATAGAATTTCGCTCAATTCTTAAATTAACCATAATATAAAATGATCTAATCGGGTCTCTGTTTGCCCTACCCTAGAACTTTAATAGTGCATTTTATTCGCCATTTCATACGCTTTGAGATGCCGCTTTGCCCGATACGCTATCTGAAATAGGAGCGACGTAAATTAAACAAATGTGATAGAATTTCTCTGAATTCTTATATTAACCAAAATATGAAATGATCTAATCGGGTCTCTGATTGCCCTAGCATAGAAGTTTAATAGTGCATTTTACTCGCCATTCCGCGCGCTTTAAGATGCCGCATAGCCCAGTTCGCTATCTGAAATATGAGCGACGTAAATTGAACAAATGTGATAGAATTTCGCTGAATTCTTATATTAACCAAAATATAAAATGATCTAATCGGGTCTCTGTTTGCCTTATCCTAGAAGTTTAATAGTGCATTTTACTCGCCATTCCACGCGCTTTAAGATGCCGCCTAGCCCAGTACGCTACCTGAAATAGGAGCGACGTAAGTTGAACAAATGTGATAGAATTACGCTGAATTCTTATATTAACCGTAATATAAAATGATCTAATCGGGTCTCTGTTTGCCCTACCCTATTAGTTTAATTGTGCATTTTACTCGCCATTTCATGCGCTTTGAGATGCCGCTTATCCCAATACGCTATCTGAAATAGGAGCGACGTAAATTGAACAAATGTGATAGAATTTTGCTGAATTCTTAAATTAACCATAATATAAAATGATCTAATCGGGTCTCTGTACGCCCTACCATAGAAATCTAATAGTGCATTTTACTCGCCATTTCATGCGCTTTGAGATGGCGCTTAGCCCAATACGCTATCTGAAATAGGAGCTACGTAAATTGAACAAATGTGATAGAATTTTGCTGAATTCTTAAATTAACCATAATATAAAATGATCTAATCGGGTCTCTGTACGCCCTACCATAGAAACCTAATAGTGCATTTTACTCGCCATTTGATGCGCTTTGAGATGCCGCTTAGCCCAATACGCTATCTGAAATAGGAGCTACGTAAATTGAACAAATGTGATAGAATTTCCCTGAAATCTTATATTAAACAAAATATAAAATGATCTAATCGGGTCTCTGATTGCCATATCATAGAAGTTTAGCAGTGCAGTTTACTCGCCATTCCACGCGCTTTAAGATGCCGCCTAGCCCAGTACGCTATCTAAATTAGGAGCGACGTAAGTTGAACAAATGTGATAGAATTACGCTGAATTCTTATATTAACCGTAATATAAAATGATCTAATCGGGTCTCTGTTTGCCTTATCCTAGAAGTTTAGTATTGCATTTTACTCGCCATTTCATGCGCTTTGAGATGCCGCTTAGCCCAATACGCTATCTGAAATAGGAGCGACGTAAATTAAACAAATGTGATAGAATTTCGCTGAATTCTTAAATTAACTATAATATAAAATGATCTAATCGGGTCACTGATTGCCCTACCATAGAAGTCTAATAGTGCACTTCACTCGCCATTTCATGCGCTTTGAGATGCCGCTTAGCACAATACGCTATCTGAAATAGGAGCGACGTAAATTGAACAAATGTGATAGAATTTCGCTGAATTCTTAAATTAACCATAATATAAAATGATCTAATCGGGTCTCTGTTCGCCCTACCATAGAAGTCTAATAGTGCATTTCACTCGCCATTCCACGCGCTTTAAGATGCCGCCGAGCCCAGTACGGTATCTGAAATAGGAGCGACGTAAATTGAACAAATGTGATAGAATTTTGCTGAATTGTTAAATTAACCATAATATAAATTGACCTAATCGGGTCTCTGTTTGCCCTACCCTAGATGTTTAATAGTGCATTTCACTCGTCATTTCATGCGCTTTGAGATGCCGCTAAGCCCAATAAGCTATCTGTAATAGAAGCGACGTAAATTGAACGAATGTGATAGAATTTCGTTGAATTCTTATATTAACCAAAATATAAAATGATCTAATCGGGTCTCTGATTGCCCTATCATAGAAGTTTAATAGTGCATTTTACTCGCCATTTCATGCGCCTTCAGATGCCGCTTAGCCCAATGAGCTATCTGAAATAGGAGCGACGTAAATTGAACAAATGTGATAGAATTTCCCTGAAATCTTATATTAAACAAAATATAAAATGATCTAATCGGGTCTCTGATTGCCCTATCATAGAAGTTTAGTAGTGCATATTACTCGCCATTCCACGCGCTTTAAGATGCCGCCTAGCCCAGTACGCTATCTGAAATAGGAGCGACGTAAATTGAACAAATGTGATAAAATTTTGCTGACATCTTAAATTAACCATAATATAATATGATCTCATCGGGTCTCTGTTTGCCCTACCCTAGAAGTTTAATGGTGCATTTTACTCGCCATTTCATGCGCCTTCAGATGCCGCTTAGCCCAATAAGCTATCTGAAATAGGAGCGACGTAAATTGAACAAATGTGATAGAATCACGCTGCATTCTTATATTAACCGTAATATAAAATGATCTAATCGGGTCTCTGTTTGCCTTATCCTAGAAGTATAATAGTGCATTATACACGCCATTTCATGCGCTTTTAGATGCCGCTTAGCCCAGGACGCTATCTGTAATAGAAGCGACGTAAATTGAACAAATGTGATAGAATTTCGTTGAATTCTTATATTAACCAAAATATAAAATGATCTAATCGGGTCTCTGATTGCCATATCATAGAAGCTTAATAGTGCATTTTACTCGCCATTTCATGCGCCTTCAGATGCCGCTTAGCCCAATAAGCTATCTGAAATAGGAGCGACGTAAATTGAACAAATGTGATAGAATTTCCCTGAAATCTTATATTAAACAAAATATAAAATGATCTAATCGGGTCTCTGATTGCCCTATCATAGAAGTTTAACAGTGCATTTCACTCGTCATTTCATGCGCTTTGACATGCCGCTTAGCCCAATAAGCTATCTGAAATAGGAGCGACGTAAATTGAACAAATGTGATAGAATTTCCCTGAAATCATATATTAAACAAAATATAAAATGAGCTAATCGGGTCTCTGATTGCCCTATCATAGAAGTTTAGTAGTGCATTTTACTCGCCATTCCACGAGCTTTAAGATGCCGCCTAGCACAGTACGCTATCTGAAATAGGAGCGACGTAAGTTGAACAAATGTGATAGAATTTTGCTGAATTCTTAAATAAACCATAATATAAAATGATCTAATTGGGTCTCTCTTTGCCCACCCAAGAAGTTTAATAGGGCATTTCACTCGTCACTTCATGCGCTTTGAGATGCCGCTAAGCCCAATAAGCTATCTGAAATAGGAGCAACGTAAATTGACCAAATGTGATAGAATTTCGCTGAATTCTTACATTAACCATAATGTAAAATGATATAATCGGGTCTCTGTTTGCCCTACCCTAGAAGTTTAATAGTGCATTTCACTCGTCACTTCATGCGCTTTGAGATGCCGCTAAGCACAATAAGCTATCTGTAATAGGAGCGACGTAAATTGAACAAATGTGATAGAATTTCGCTGAACTCTTATATTAACCAAAGTATAAAATGATCTAATCTGGTCTCTGATTGCCCTATCATAGAAGTTTAATCGTGCATTTTACTCGCCATTCCACGAGCTTTAAGATGCCGCCTAGCACAGTACGCTATCTGAAATAGGAGCGACGTAAGTTGAACAAATGTGATAGAATTTTGCTGAATTCTTAAATTAACCATAATATAAAATGATCTAATCGGGTCTCTGTTTGCCCTACCCAAGAAGTTTAATAGGGCATTTCACTCGTCACTTCATGCGCTTTGAGATGTCGCTAAGCCCAATAAGCTATCTGAAATAGGAGCAACGTAAATTGACCAAATGTGATAGAATTTCGCTGAATTCTTACATTAACCATAATGTAAAATGATATAATCGGGTCTCTGTTTGCCCTACCCTAGAAGTTTAATAGTGCATTTCACTCGTCACTTCATGCGCTTTGAGATGCCGCTAAGCACAATAAGCTATCTGTAATAGGAGCGACGTAAATTGAACAAATGTGATAGAATTTCGCTGAATTCTTATATTAACCAAAATATAAAATGATCTAATCGGGTCTCTGATTGCCCTATCATAGAAGTTTAGTAGTGCATTTTACTCGCCATTCCACGTGCTTTAAGATGCCGCCTAGCCCAGTACGCTATCTGAAATAGGAGCGACGTAAGTTGAACAAATGTGATAGAATTTCGCAGAATTCTTATATTAACCGAAATATAAAATGATCTAATCTGGTCTCTGTTCGCCCTAGCCTAGAAGTTTAATAGTGCATTTTGTTAGCCATTTCATGCGCTTTGAGATGCCGCCTAGCCCAGTGCGCTACCTGAAATAGGAGCGACGTAAGTTGAACAAATGTGATAGAATTACGCTGAATTCTTATATTAACCGTAATATAAAATGATCTAATCGAGTCTCTGTTTGCCTTATCCTAGAAGTTTGATAGTGCATTATACTGGCCATTTCATGCGCTTTGAGATGCCGCTTAGCCCAATACGCTATCTGAAATAGGAGCGACGTAAATTGAACAAATGTGATAGAATTTTGCTGAATTATTAAATTAACCACAATATAAAATGATCTAATCGGGTCTCTGTTTGCCCTACCCTAGTAGTTTAATTGTGCATTTTACTCGCCATTTCATGCGCTTTTCGATGCCGCTAAGCCCAATAGGCTATCTGAAATAGGAGCGACGTAAATTTAACAAATGTGATAGAATTTCGCTGAATTCTTATATTAACCAAGGTATAAAATGATCTAGTCTGGTCTCTGATTGCCCTATCATAGAAGGTTAATAGTGCATTTTACTCGCCATTCCACACGCTTTAAGATGCCGCCTAGCCCAGTACGCTGTCTGAAATAGGAGCGACGTAAATTGAACAAATGTGATAGAATCTCGCTGAATACTTATATTAACCTTAATGTAAAATGATCTAATCGGGTCTCTGTTCGCCCTACCGTAGAAGTTTAATAGTGCATTTTACTCGCCATTTCATGCGCTTTGAGATGACGCTTAACCCAATACGCTATCTGAAATAGGAGCGACGTAAGTTGAACAAATGTGACAGAATTACGCTGCATTCTTATATTCACCTTAATGTAAAATGATCTCTTCGGGTCTCTGTTCGCCCTACCCTAGAAGTATAATATTGCATTTCACTCGTCATTTCATGCGCTTTGAGATGCCGCGTAGCCCAATACGCTATCTGAAATAGGAGCGACGTAAATTGAACAAATGTGATAGAATTTTGCTGAATTATTAAATTAACCACAATATAAAATGATCTAATCGGGTCTCTGTTTGCCCTACCCTAGTAGTTTAATTGTGCATTTTACTCGCCATTTCATGCGCTTTTCGATGCCGCTAAGCCCAATAGGCTATCTGAAATAGGAGCGACGTAAATTTAACAAATGTGATAGAATTTCGCTGAATTCTTATATTAACCAAGGTATAAAATGATCTAGTCTGGTCTCTGATTGCCCTATCATAGAAGGTTAATAGTGCATTTTACTCGCCATTCCACACGCTTTAAGATGCCGCCTAGCCCAGTACGCTGTCTGAAATAGGAGCGACGTAAATTGAACAAATGTGATAGAATCTCGCTGAATACTTATATTAACCTTAATGTAAAATGATCTAATCGGGTCTCTGTTCGCCCTACAGTAGAAGTTTAATAGTGCATTTTACTCGCCATTTCATGCGCTTTGAGATGACGCTTAACCCAATACGCTATCTGAAATAGGAGCGACGTAAGTTGAACAAATGTGACAGAATTACGCTGCATTCTTATATTCACCTTAATGTAAAATGATCTCTTCGGGTCTCTGTTCGCCCTACCCTAGAAGTATAATATTGCATTTCACTCGTCATTTCATGCGCTTTGAGATGCCGCGTAGCCCAATACGCTATCTGAAATAGGAGCGACGTAAATTGAACAAATGTGATAGAATTTCGCTGAATTCTTATATTAACCAAAGTATAAAATGATCTAGACTGGTCTCTGATTGCCCTATCATAGAAGGTTAATAGTGCATTTTACTCGCCATTCCACACGCTTTAAGATGCCGCCTAGCCCAGTACGCTGTCTGAAATAGGAGCGACGTAAATTGAACAAATGTGATAGAATCTCGCTGAAGACTTATATTAACCTTAATGTAAAATTATCTAATCGGGTCTCTGTTCGCCCTACCCTAGAAGTTTAATAGTGCATTTTACTCGCCATTTCATGCGCTTTGAGGTGCCGCTTATCCCAATACGCTATCTGAAATAGGAGCGTCGTAAATTGAACAAATGTGATAGAATTTCGCTGAATTCTTAAATTAACCATAATATCAAATGATCTAATCGGGTCTCTGTTTGCCCTACCCTAGAAGTTTAACAGTGCATTTCACTTGTCATTTCATGCGCTTTGAGACGCCGCTAAGCACAATAAGCTATCTGGAATAGCAGCGACGTAAATTGAACAAATGTGAAAGAATTACGCCGCATTCTTATATTAACCGTAATATAAAATGATCTAATCGGGTCTCTGTTTTCCTTATCCTAGAAGTTTAATAGTGCATTTTACTCGCCATTCCACGCGCTTTAAGATGCCGCCTAGCCCAGTGCGCTACCTGAAATAGGATCGACGTAAGTTGAACGAATGTGATAGAATTACGCTGAATTCTTATATTAACCGTAATATAAAATGATCTAATCGGGTCTCTGTTTGCCTTATCCTAGAAGTTTGATAGTGCATTTTACTGGCCATTTCATGCGCTTTGAGATGCCGCTTAGCCCAATACGCTATCTGAAATAGGAGCGACGTAAATTGAACAAATGTGATAGAATTTTGCTGAATTCTTAAATTAACCACAATATAAAATGATCTAATCGGGTCTCTGTTTGCCCTACCCTAGTAGTTTAATTGTGCATTTTACTCGCCATTTCATGCGCTTTTCGATGCCGCTTATCCCAATACGCTATCTGAAATAGGAGCGACGTACGTTGAACAAATGTGATAGAATTTCGCTGAATTCTTTTAAGAACCATAATGTAAAATGATCTAATCGGTTCTCTGTTCGCCCTAGCCTAGAAGTTTAATAGCGCATTTTATTCGCCATTTCGTGCGCCTTGAGATGCCGCTTAGCCCAATACGCTATCTGAAATAGGAGCGACGTAAATTGAACAAATGTGATAGAATTTCCCTGAAATCTTATATTAAACAAAATATACAATGATCTAATCGGGTCTCTGATTGCCCTATCATAGAAGTTTAGCAGTGCATTTTACTCGCCATTCCACGCGCTTTAAGATGCCGCCTAGCCCAGTACGCTATCTAAATTAGGAGCGACGTAAGTTGAACAAATGTGATAGAATTTCGCTGAATTCTTAAATTAACCATAACATAAAATGATCTAATCGGGTCTCTGTTTGCCCTACCCTAGAAGTTTAATAGTGCATTTCACTCGTCATTTCATGCGCTTTGAGATGCCGCTAAGCACAATAAGCTATCTGAAATACGAGCGACGTAAATTGAACAAATGTGATAGAATTTCGCTGAATTCTTATATTAACCAAAATATAAAATGATCTAATCGGGTCTCTGATTGCCCTATCATAGAAGATTAATAGTGCATTTTACTCGCCACTCCACGCGCTTTAGGGTGCCGCCCAGCCCAGTACGCTATCCGAAATAGGAGCGACGTACATTGAACAAATGTGATAGAATTTTGCTGAATTCTTAAATTAACCATAATATAAAATGATCTAATCGGGTCTCTGTTTGCCCTACCCTAGAAGTTTAATAGTGCATTTCACTCGTCATTTCATGCGCTTTGAGATGCCGCTAAGCACAATAAGCTATCTGTAATACGAGCGACGTAAATTGAACAAATGTGATAGAATTTCGCTGAATTCTTATATTAACCAAAATATAAAATGATCTAATCGGGTCTCTGATTGCCCTATCATAGAAGATTAATAGTGCATTTTACTCGCCACTCCACGCGCTTTAGGGTGCCGCCTAGCCCAGTACGCTATCCGAAATAGGAGCGACGTACATTGAACAAATGTGATAGAATTTTGCTGAATTCTTAAATTAACCATAATATAAAATGATCTAATCGGGTCTCTGTTTGCCCTACCCTAGAAGTTTAATAGTGCATTTTACTCGCCATTTCATGCGCTTTGAGATGCCGCTTAGCCCAATACGCTATCTGAAATAGGAGCGACGAAAGTTGAACAAAGGTGATAGAATTTCGCTGAATTATTTTATTAACCAGAATGTAAAATGATCTAATCTGGTCTCTGTTCGCCCTAGCCTAGAAGTTTAATAGTGGATTTTACTCGGCATTCCACGCGCTTTAAGATGCCGCCTAGCCCAGTACGCTATCTGAAATAGGAGCGACCTAAATTGAACGAAAGTGATAGAATTTTGCAGAATTCTTAAATTAACCATAATATAAAATGATCTAATCGGGTCTCTGCTTGCCCTACCCTAGAAGTTTAATAGTGCATTTTAGACGCCATTTCATGCGCTTTGAGATGCCGCTTCGCCCAATACGCTATCTGAAATAGGAGCGACGTAAATTGAACAAATGTGATAGAATTCCCTGAAATCTTATATTAAACAAAATATAAAATGATCTAATCGGGTCTCTGATTGCCCTACCATAGAAGTTTAGCAGTGCATTTTACTCGCCATTCCACGCGCTTTAAGATGCCGCCTAGACCAGTACGCTATCTAAATTAGCAGCGACGTAAGTTGAACAAATGTGATAGAATTACGCTGAATTCTTATATTAACCGTAATATAAAATAATCTAATCGGGTCTCTGTTTGCCTTATCCTAGAAGTTTAGTATTGCATTATACTCGCCATTTCATGCGCTCTTAGATGCCGCTCAGCCCAGGACGCTATCTGAAATTGGAACGACGTAAATTGAACAAATGTGATAGAATTTTGCTGAATTCTTAAATTAACCATAATATAAAATGACCTAATCGGGTCTCTGTTTGCCCTACCCTAGAAGTTTAATAGTGCATTTCACTCGTCATTTCATGCGCTTTGAGATGCCGCTAAGCCCAATAAGCTATCTGTAATAGAAGCGACGTAAATTGAACGAATGTGATAGAATTTCGTTGAATTCTTATATTAACCAAAATATAAAATGATGTAATCTGGTCTCTGTTCGCCCTAGCCTAGAAGTTTAATAGCGCATTTTATTCGCCATTTCATGCGCCTTGAGATGCCGCTTAGCCCAATACGCTATCTGAAATAGGAGCGACGTAAATTGAACAAATGTGATAGAATTTCCCTGAAATCTTATATTAAACAAAATATAAAGTGATCTAATCGGGTCTCTGATTGCCCTATCATAGAAGTTTAGCAGAGCATTTTACTCGCCATTCCACGCGCTTTAAGATGCCGCCTAGCCCAGTACGCTATCTAAATCAGGAGCGACGTAAGTTGAACAAATGTGATAGAATTACGCTGAATTCTTATATTAACCGTAATATAAAATGATCTAATCGGGTCTCTGTTTGCCTTATCCTAGAAGTTTAGTATTGCATTTTACTCGCCATTTCATGCGCTTAGAGATGCCGCTTAGCCCAATACGCTATCTGAAATAGGAGCGACGTAAATGGAACAAATGTGATAGAATTTCGCTGAATTCTTAAATTAACTATAATATAAAATGATCTAATCGGGTCACTGATTGCCCTACCCTAGAAGTTTAATAGTGCATTTCACTCGTCATTTCATGCGCTTTGAGATGCCGCCTAGCCCAATACGCTACCTGAAATAGGAGCGACGTAAGTTGAACAAATGTGATAGAATTACGCTGAATTCTTATATTAACCGTAATATAAAATGATCTAATCGGGTCTCTGTTTGCCTTATCCTAGAAGTTTGATAGTGCATTTTACTCGCCATTTCATGCGCTTTGAGATGCCGCTTAGCCCAATACGCTATCTGAAATAGGAGCGACGTAAATTGAACAAATGTGATAGAATTTTGCTGAATTCTTAAATTAACCATAATATTAGATGATGTAATCGGGTCTCTGCTTGCCCTACCCTAGAAGTTTAATAGTGCATTTTACTCGCCATTTCATGCGCTTTGAGATGCGGCTTAGCCCAATACGCTATCTGAAATAGGAGCGACGTAAATTGAACAAATGTGATAGAATTTTGCTGAATTCTTAAATTAACCATAATATAAAATGATCTAATCGGGTCTCTGTTCGCCCTACCATAGAAGTCTAATAGTGCATTTCACTCGCCATTCCACGCGCTTTAAGATGCCGCCGAGCCCAGTACGGTATCTGAAATAGGAGCGACGTAAATTGAACAAATGTGATAGAATTTTGCTGAATTCTTAAATTAACCATAATATAAAATGATCTAATCGGGTGTCTGTTTGCCGTACCCTAGAAGCTTAATATTGCATTTTACTCGCCATTTCATGCGCTTTGAGCTGCCGCTTAGCCCAATACGCTATCTGAAATAGGAGCGACGTAAGTTGAAAAAATGTGATAGAATTGCTCTGAATTCTTTTATGAACCATAATGTAAAATGATCTAATCGGGTCTCTGTTCTCCCTAGCCTAGAAGTTTAATAGTGCATTTTATTCTCCATTTCATGCGCTTTGAGATGCCGCTTAGCCCAATACGCTATCTGAAATAGGAGCGACGTAAATTGAACAAATGCGATAGAATTTCCCTGAAATCTTATATTAAACAAAATATAAAATGATCTAATCGGGTCTCTGATTGCCCTATCATAGAAGTTTAGTAGTGCATTTCACTCGCCATTCCACGCGCTTTAAGATGCCGCCTAGCCCAGTACGCTACCTGAAATAGGAGCGACGTAAGTTGAACAAATGTGATAGAATTACGCTGAATTCTTGTATTAACCCTAATATAAAATGATCTAATCGGGTCTCTGTTTGCCATATCCTAGAAGTTTGATAGTGCATTTTACTGGCCATTTCATGCGCTTTGAGATGCAGCTTAGCCCAATACGCTATCTGAAATAGGAGCGACGTAAATTGAACAAATGTGATAGAATTTTGCTGAATTCTTAAATTAACCACAATATAAAATGATCTAATCGGGTCTCTGTTTGCCCTACCCTAGTAGTTTAATTGTGCATTTTACTCGCCATTTCATGCGCTTTTCGATGCCGCTTATCCCAATACGCTATCTGAAATAGGAGCGACGTAAATTGAACAAATGTGATAGAATTTCGCTGAATTCTTAAACTAACTATAATATAAAATGATTTAATCGGGTCTCTGTTGGCCCTACCCTAGAAGTTTAATAGTGCATTTTACTCGCCATTTCATGCGCTTTGATATGCCGCTTAGTGCAATACGCTATCTGAAATATGAGCGACGTAAATTGAACAAATGTGATAGAATTTCGCTGAATTCTTATATTAACCAAAATATAAAATGATCTAATCGGGTCTCTGTTTGCCCTACCCTAGAAGTTTAATAGTGCATTTCACTCGTCATTTCATGCGCTTTGAGATGCCGCTAAGCACAATAAGCTATCTGAAATACGAGCGACGTAAATAGAACAATTGTGATAGAATTTCGCTGAATTCTTATATTAACCAAAATATAAAATGATCTAATCGGGTCTCTGATTGCCCTATCATAGAAGATTAATAGTGCATTTTACTCGCCACTCCACGCGCTTTAGGGTGCCGCCTAGCCCAGTACGCTATCCGAAATAGGAGCGACGTACATTGAACAAATGTGATAGAATTTTGCTGAATTCTTAAATTAACCATAATATAAAATGATCTAATCGGGTCTCTGTTTGCCCTACCCTAGAAGTTTAATAGTGCATTTTACTCGCCATTTCATGCGCTTTGAGATGCCGCTTAGCCCAATGCGCTATCTGAAATAGGAGCGACGTAAATTGAACAAATGTGATAGAATTTCGCCGAATTCTTAAATTAACTATAATATAAAATGATCTAATCGGGTCACTGATTGCCCTACCCTAGAAGTTTAATAGTGCATTTTACTCGCCATTTCATGCGCATTGAGATGCCGCTTAGCCCAATACGCTATCTGAAATATGAGCGACGAAAGTTGAACAAATGTGATAGAATTTCGCTGAATTATTTTATTAACCAGAATGTAAAATGATGTAATCTGGCCTCTGTTCGCCCTAGCCTAGAAGTTTAATAGTGGATTTTACTGGGCATTCCACGCGCTTTAAGATGCCGCCTCTGCCAGTACGCTTTCTGAAATAGGAGCGACCTAAATTGAACGAATGTGATAGAATTTTGCTGAATTCCTAAATTAACCATAATATAAAATGATCTAATCGGGTCTCTGCTTGCCCTACCCTAGAAGTTTAATAGTGCATTTTAGTCGCCATTTCATGCGCTTTGAGATGCCGCTTCGCCCAATACGCTATCTGAAATAGGAGCGACGTAAATTAAACAAATGTGATAGAATTTCCCTGAAATCTTATATTAAACAAAATATAAAATGATCTAATCGGGTCTCTGATTGCCCTATCATAGAAGTTTAGCAGTGCATTTTACTCGCCATTCCACGCGCTTTAAGATGCCGCATAGCCCAGTTGGCTATCTGAAATATGAGCGACGTAAATTGAACAAATGTGATAGAATTTCGCTGAATTCTTATATTAACCAAAATATAAAATGATCTAATCGGGTCTCTGTTTGCCTTATCCTAGAAGTTTAATAGTGCATTTCACTCGTCATTTCATGCGCTTTGAGATGCCGCTAAGCACAATAAGCTATCTGGAATAGCAGCGACGTAAATTGAACAAATGTGATCGAATTACGCCGAATTCTTATATTAACCATAATATAAAATGATCTAATCGGGTGTCTGTTTGCCGTACCCTAGAAGCTTAATATTGCATTTTACTCGCCATTTCATGCGCTTTGAGCTGCCGCTTAGCCCAATACGCTATCTGAAATAGGAGCGACGTAAGTTGAAAAAATGTGATAGAATTGCGCTGAATTCTTTTATGAACCATAATGTAAAATGATCTAATCGGGTCTCTGTTCTCCCTAGCCTAGAAGTTTAATAGTGCATTTTATTCTCCATTTCATGCGCTTTGAGATGCCGCCTAGCCCAGTACGCTATCTGAAATAGGAGCGACGTAAATTGAACAGATGTGATAAAATTTAGCTGACATCTTAAATTAACCATAATATAAAATGATCTAATCGGGTCTCTGTTTGCCCTAGCCTAGAAGTTTACGAGTGCATTTTATTCGCCATTTCATGCGCTTTGAGATGCCGCTTAGCCGAATACGCTATCTGAATTAGGAGCGACGTAAATTGAACAAATGTGATACAAATTCCCTGAAATCTGATATTAAACAAAATATAAAATGATCTAATCGGGTCTCTGATTGCCCTATCATAGAAGTTTAGCAGTGCATTTTACTCGCCATTCCACGCGCTTTAAGATGCCGGCTAGCCCAGTACGCTATCTAAATTAGGAGCGACGTAAGTTGAACAAATGTGATAGAATTTCGCTCAATTCTTAAATTAACCATAATATAAAATGATCTAATCGGGTCTCTGTTTGCCCTACCGTAGAACTTTAATAGTGCATTTTATTCGCCATTTCATACGCTTTGAGATGCCGCTTAGCCCAATACGCTATCTGAAATAGGAGCGACGTAAATTAAAGGAATGTGATAGAATTTCACTGAATTCTTATATTAACCAAAATATGAAATGATCTAATCGGGTCTCTGATTGCCCTAGCATAGAAGTTTAATAGTGCATTTTACTCGCCATTCCGCGTGCTTTGAGATGCCGCTAAGCACAATAAGCTATCTGGAATAGCAGCGACGTAAATTGAACAAATGTGATAGAATTACGCCGAATTCTTATATTAACCGTAATATAAAATGATCTAATCCGGTCTCTGTTTGCCTTATCCTAGAAGTTTGATAGTGCATTTTACTCGCCATTTCATGCGCTTTGAGATGCCGCTTAGCCCAATGCGCTATCTGAAATAGGAGCGACGTAAATTGAACAAATGTGATAGAATTTTGCTGAATGCTTAAATTAACCACAATATAAAATGATCTAATCGGGTCTCTGTTTGCCCTACCCTAGTAGTTTAATTGTGCATTTTACTCGCCATTTCATGCGCTTTGAGATGCCGCTTATCCCAATACGCTATCTGAAATAGGAGCGACGTAAATTGAACAAATGTGATAGAATTTTGCTGAATTCTTAAATTAACCATAATATAAAATGATCTAATCGGGTCTCTGTACGCCCTACCATAGAAATCTAATAGTGCATTTTACTCGCCATTTCATGCGCTTTGAGATGCCGCTTAGCCCAATACGCTATCTGAAATAGGAGCTACGTAAATTGAACAAATGTGATAGAATTACGCTGCATCCTTATATTAACCGTATTATAAAATGATCTAATCGGGTCTCTGTTCGCCCTGGCCTAGAAGTTTAATAGTGCATTTTACTCGCCATTCCACGCGCTTTAAGATGCCGCCTAGCCCAGTACGCTATCTGAAATACGAGCGACGTAAATTGAACAAGAGTGATCGAATTTTGCTGAATTCTTAAATTAACCATAATATAAAATGATCTAATCGGGTCTATGTTCACCCTACCATAGAAGTTTAGTAGTGCACTTTACTCGCCATTCCACGCGCTTCAAGATGCCGCCTAGCCCAGTACGCTATCTGAAATAGGAGCGACGTAAATTGAACAAATGTGATAAAATTTTGCTGACATCTTAAATTAACCATAATATAAAATGATTTAATCGGGTATCTGTTTGCCCTACCCTAGAAGTGTAATAGTGCATTTTACTCGCCATTTCATGCGCCTTCAGATGCCGCTTAGCCCAATACGCTATCTGAAATAGGAGCGACGTAAATTGAACAAATGTTATAGAATTTCGCTGAATTCTTAAATTCACCATAATATAAAATGATCTAATCGGGTCTATGTTCGCCCTACCATAGAAGTTTAGTAGTGCACTTTACTCGCCATTCCACGCGCTTCAAGATGCCGCCTAGCCCAGTACGCTATCTGAAATAGGAGCGACGTAAATTGAACAAATGTGATAGAATTTCGCTGAATTCTTAAATTAACCATAATATAAAATGATCTAATCGGGTCTCTGTTTGACCTACCCTAGAAGTTTAAAAGTGCATTTTACTCGCCATTTCATGTGCTTTGAGATGCCGCATAGCCCAATAGGCTATCTGGAATAGGAGCGACGTAAATTGAACAAATGTGATAGAATTTCCCTGAATTCTTATATTAACCTTAATGTAAAATGATCTAATCGGGTCTCTGTTCGCCCTACCATAGAAGTCTAATAGTGCATTTCACTCGCCATTCCACGCGCTTTAAGATGCCGCCGAGCCCAGTACGGTATCTGAAATAGGAGCGACGTAAATTGAACAAATGTGATAGAATTTTGCTGAATTCTTAAATTAACCATAATATAAAATGATCTAATCGGGTCTCTGTACGCCTTACCATAGAAATCTAATAGTGCATTTTACTCGCCATTTCATGCGCTTTGAGATGCCGCTTAGCCCAATACGCTACCTGAAATAGGAGCGACGTAAGTTGAACAAATGTGATAGAATTTCGCTGAATTCTTTTATTAACCATAATGTAAAATGATCTGATCGGGTCTCTGTTCGCCCTAGCCTAGAAGTTTAAGAGTGCATTTTATTCGCCATTTCATGCGCTTTGAGATGCCGCTTAGCCGAATATGCTATCTGAAATAGGAGCGACGTACATTGAACAAATGCGATAGAATTTCCCTGAAATCTTATATTAAACAAAATATAAAATGATCTAATCGGGTCTCTGATTGCCCTATCATAGAAGTTTAGTAGTGCATTTTACTCGCCATTCCACGCGCTTTATGATGCCGCCTAGCCCAGTACGGTATCTGAAATAGGAGCTCCGTAAGTTGAACAAATGTGATAGAATTTCCCTGAATTCTTATATTAACCTTAATGTAAAATGATCTAATCGTGTCTCTGTTCGCCCTACCATAGAAGTCTAATAGCACATTTCACTCGCCATTTCATGCGCTTTGAGATGCCGCTTAGCACAATACGCTATTTGAAATAGGGGCGACGTAAATTGAACAAATGTGATAGAATTACGCTGAATTCTTATATTAACCTTAATGTAAAATGATGTAATCGGGCCTCTGTTTGCCCTATCATAGAAGATTAACAGTGCATTTTACTCGTCATTTCATGCGCTTTGAGATGCCGCATAGCCCAATACGTTATCTGAAATAGGAGCGACGTAAATAGAACAAATGTTATAGAATTTCGCTGAATTCTTAAATTAACCATAATATAAAATGATCTAATCGGGTCTCTGTTCGCCCTACCATCGAAGTCTAATAGTGCATTTCACTCGCCATTCCACGCGCTTTAAGATGCGGCCGAACCCAGTACGCTATCTGAAATAGGAGCGACCTAAATTGAACGAATGTGATAGAATTTTGCTGAATTCCTAAATTAACCATAATATAAAATGAGCTAATCGGGTCTCTGCTTGCCCTACCCTAGAAGTTTAACAGTGCATTTTACTCGCCATTTCATGCGCTTTGTGATGCCGCATAGCCCAATACGCTATCTGAAATAGGAGCGACGTAAATTGAATAAATGTGATAGAATTTCTGTGAATTCTTATATTAACCTCAATGTAAAATGATGTAATCGGGTCTCTGTTCGCCCTACCATAGAAGTCATATAGTGCATTTCACTCGCCATTCCATGCGCTTTGAGATGCCGCTTAGCCCAATACGCTATCTGAAATAGGAGCGACCTAAATTGAACGAATGTGATAGAATTTTGTTGAATTCTTAAATTAACCATAATATAAAATGATCTAATCGAGTCTCTGCTTGCCCTACCCTAGAAGTTTAATAGTGCATTTTACTCGCCATTCCACGCGCTTTAAGATGCCGCCTAGCCCAGTACGCTATCTGAAATACGAGCGACGTAAATTGAACAAGAGTGATCGAATTTTGCTGAATTCTTAAATTAACCATAATATAAAATGATCTAATCGGGTCTATGTTCACCCTACCATAGAAGTTTAGTAGTGCACTTTACTCGCCATTCCACGCGCTTCAAGATGCCGCCTAGCCCAGTACGCTATCTGAAATAGGAGCGACGTAAATTGAACAAATGTGATAAAATTTTGCTGACATCTTAAATTAACCATAATATAAAATGATTTAATCGGGTATCTGTTTGCCCTACCCTAGAAGTTTAATAGTGCATTTTACTCGCCATTTCATGCGCCTTCAGATGCCGCTTAGCCCAATACGCTATCTGAAATAGGAGCGACGTAAATTGAACAAATGTTATAGAATTTCGCTGAATTCTTAAATTCACCATAATATAAAATGATCTAATCGGGTCTATGTTCGCCCTACCATAGAAGTTTAGTAGTGCACTTTACTCGCCATTCCACGCGCTTCAAGATGCCGCCTAGCCCAGTACGCTATCTGAAATAGGAGCGACGTAAATTGAACAAATGTGATAGAATTTCGCTGAATTCTTAAATTAACCATAATATAAAATGATCTAATCGGGTCTCTGTTTGACCTACCCTAGAAGTTTAAAAGTGCATTTTACTCGCCATTTCATGTGCTTTGAGATGCCGCATAGCCCAATAGGCTATCTGGAATAGGAGCGACGTAAATTGAACAAATGTGATAGAATTTCCCTGAATTCTTATATTAACCTTAATGTAAAATGATCTAATCGGGTCTCTGTTCGCCCTACCATAGAAGTCTAATAGTGCATTTCACTCGCCATTCCACGCGCTTTAAGATGCCGCCGAGCCCAGTACGGTATCTGAAATAGGAGCGACGTAAATTGAACAAATGTGATAGAATTTTGCTGAATTCTTAAATTAACCATAATATAAAATGATCTAATCGGGTCTCTGTACGCCTTACCATAGAAATCTAATAGTGCATTTTACTCGCCATTTCATGCGCTTTGAGATGCCGCTTAGCCCAATACGCTACCTGAAATAGGAGCGACGTAAGTTGAACAAATGTGATAGAATTTCGCTGAATTCTTTTATTAACCATAATGTAAAATGATCTGATCGGGTCTCTGTTCGCCCTAGCCTAGAAGTTTAAGAGTGCATTTTATTCGCCATTTCATGCGCTTTGAGATGCCGCTTAGCCGAATATGCTATCTGAAATAGGAGCGACGTACATTGAACAAATGCGATAGAATTTCCCTGAAATCTTATATTAAACAAAATATAAAATGATCTAATCGGGTCTCTGATTGCCCTATCATAGAAGTTTAGTAGTGCATTTTACTCGCCATTCCACGCGCTTTATGATGCCGCCTAGCCCAGTACGGTATCTGAAATAGGAGCTCCGTAAGTTGAACAAATGTGATAGAATTTCCCTGAATTCTTATATTAACCTTAATGTAAAATGATCTAATCGTGTCTCTGTTCGCCCTACCATAGAAGTCTAATAGCACATTTCACTCGCCATTTCATGCGCTTTGAGATGCCGCTTAGCACAATACGCTATTTGAAATAGGGGCGACGTAAATTGAACAAATGTGATAGAATTACGCTGAATTCTTATATTAACCTTAATGTAAAATGATGTAATCGGGCCTCTGTTTGCCCTATCATAGAAGATTAACAGTGCATTTTACTCGTCATTTCATGCGCTTTGAGATGCCGCATAGCCCAATACGTTATCTGAAATAGGAGCGACGTAAATAGAACAAATGTTATAGAATTTCGCTGAATTCTTAAATTAACCATAATATAAAATGATCTAATCGGGTCTCCGTTCGCCCTACCATCGAAGTCTAATAGTGCATTTCACTCGCCATTCCACGCGCTTTAAGATGCGGCCGAACCCAGTACGCTATCTGAAATAGGAGCGACCTAAATTGAACGAATGTGATAGAATTTTGCTGAATTCCTAAATTAACCATAATATAAAATGAGCTAATCGGGTCTCTGCTTGCCCTACCCTAGAAGTTTAACAGTGCATTTTACTCGCCATTTCATGCGCTTTGTGATGCCGCATAGCCCAATACGCTATCTGAAATAGGAGCGACGTAAATTGAATAAATGTGATAGAATTTCTGTGAATTCTTATATTAACCTCAATGTAAAATGATGTAATCGGGTCTCTGTTCGCCCTACCATAGAAGTCATATAGTGCATTTCACTCGCCATTCCATGCGCTTTGAGATGCCGCTTAGCCCAATACGCTATCTGAAATAGGAGCGACCTAAATTGAACGAATGTGATAGAATTTTGTTGAATTCTTAAATTAACCATAATATAAAATGATCTAATCGAGTCTCTGCTTGCCCTACCCTAGAAGTTTAATAGTGCATTTTACTCGTCATTTCATGCGCTTTGAGATGCCGCTTTGCCCAATACGCTATCTGAAATAGGAGCGACGAAAATTGAACGAATGTGATAGAATTTCGCTCAATTCTTAAATTAACCATAATGTAAAATGATCTAATCGGGTCTCTGTTTGCCGTACCCTAGAACTTTAATAGTGCATTTTACTCGTCATTTCATGCGCTTTGAGATGCCGCTTAGCCTAATACGCTATCTGAAATAGGAGCGATATAAGTTGAACAAATGTGATAGAATTTCGCTGAACTCTTTTATTAACCATAATGTAAAATGATCTAATCGGATCTCTGTTCGCCCTAGCCTTGAACTTTAATAGTGCATTTTATTCGCCATTTCATACGCTTTGAGATGCCTCTTTGCCCAATACGCTATCTGAAATAGAAGCGACGTAAATTGAACAAATGTGATAGAATTTTGCTGAGTTCTTAAATTAACCATAATATAAAATGATCTAATCGGGTGTCTGTTTGCCCTACCCTAGAAGCTTAATATTGCATTTTACTCGCCATTTCATGCTCTTTGAGCTGCCGCTTAGCCCAATACGCTATCTGAAATAGGAGCGACGTAAATTGAACAAATGCGATAGAATTTCCCTGAATTCTTATATTAACCTTAATGTAAAATGATCTAGTCGGGTCTCTGTTCGCCCTACCAAAGAAGTCTAATAGTGCATTTCACTCGTCATTCCACGCTCTTTAAGATGCCGTCGAGCCCAGTACGGTATCTGAAATAGGAGCGACGTAAATTGAACAAATGCGATAGAATTTCCCTGAAATCTTATATTAAACAAAATATAAAATGATCTAATCGGGTCTCTGATTGCCCTATCATAGAAGTTCAATAGTGCATTTTACTCGCCATTCCACGCGCTTTATGATGCCGCCTAGCCCAGTACGCTACCTGAAATAGGAGCGACGTAAGTTGAACAAATGTGATAGAATTACGCTGAATTCTTATATTAACCGTAATATAAAATGATATAATCGGGTCTCTGTTTGCCCTATCATAGAAGTATAATAGTGCATTTTACTCGCCATTTCATGTTCTTTAAGGTGCCGCATAGCCCAATACGCTATCTGGAATAGGAGCGACGTAAATTGAACAAATGTGATAGAATTTCCCTGAATTCTTATATTAACCTTAATGTAAAATGATCTAATCGGGTCTCTGTTCGCCCTACCATCGAAGTCTAATAGTGCATTTCACTCGCCATTTCATGCGCTTTGAGATGCCGCTTAGCACAATACGCTATCTGAAATAGGAGCGACGTAAATTGAACAAATGTGATAGAATTACGCTGCATTCTTATATTAACCGTATTATAAAATGATCTAATCGGGTCTCTGTTCGCCCTGGCCTAGAAGTTTAATAGTGCATTTTACTCGCCATTCCACGCGCTTTAAGATGCCGCCTAGCCCAGTACGCTATCTGAATACGAGCGACGTAAATTGAACAAGAGTGATCGAATTTTGATGAATTCTTAAATTAACCATAATATAAAATGATCTAATCGGGTCTATGTTCACCCTACCATAGAAGTTTAGTAGTGCACTTTACTCGCCATTCCACGCGCTTCAAGATGCCGCCTAGCCCAGTACGCTATCTGAAATAGGAGCGACGTAAATTGAACAAATGTGATAAAATTTTGCTGACATCTTAAATTAACCATAATATAAAATGATTTAATCGGGTATCTGTTTGCCCTACCCTAGAAGCTTAATAGTGCATTTTACTCGCCATTTCATGCGCCTTCAGATGCCGCTTAGCCCAATACGCTATCTGAAATAGGAGCGACGTAAATTGAACAAATGTTATAGAATTTCGCTGAATTCTTAAATTCACCATAATATAAAAATGATCTAATCGGGTCTATGTTCGCCCTACCATAGAAGTTTAGTAGTGCACTTTACTCGCCATTCCACGCGCTTCAAGATGCCGCCTAGCCCAGTACGCTATCTGAAATAGGAGCGACGTAAACTGAACAAATGTGATAGAATTTCGCTGAATTCTTAAATTAACCATAATATAAAATGATCTAATCGGGTCTCTGTTTGACCTACCCTAGAAGTTTAAAAGTGCATTTTACTCGCCATTTCATGTGCTTTGAGATGCCGCATAGCCCAATAGGCTATCTGGAATAGGAGCGACGTAAATTGAACAAATGTGATAGAATTTCCCTGAATTCTTATATTAACCTTAATGTAAAATGATCTAATCGGGTCTCTGTTCGCCCTACCATCGAAGTCTAATAGTGCATTTCACTCGCCATTCCACGCGCTTTAAGATGCGGCCGAACCCAGTACGCTATCTGAAATAGGAGCGACCTAAATTGAACGAATGTGATAGAATTTTGCTGAATTCCTAAATTAACCATAATATAAAATGAGCTAATCGGGTCTCTGCTTGCCCTACCCTAGAAGTTTAATAGTGCATTTTAGTCGCCATTTCATGCGCTTTGAGATGCCCCTTCGCCCAATACGCTATCTGAAATGGGAGCGACGTAAATTGAACAAATGTGATAGAATTTCCATGAAATCTTATATTAAACAAAATATAAAATGATCTAATCGGGTCTCTGATTGCCCTATCATAGAAGATTAGTAGTGCATTTTACTCACCATTCCACGCGCTTTAAGATGCCGCCTAGCCCAGTACGCTATCTGAAATATGAGCGACGTAAGTTGAACAAATGTGATAGAATGACGCTGCATTCTTATATTAACCGTAATATAAAATGATGTAATCGGGCCTCTGTTTGCCTTACCCTAGAAGTTTAGTAGTGCATTATACTCGCCATTTCATGCGCTTCGAGATGCCGCTTAGCCCAATACGCTATCTGAAATAGGAGCGACATAAATTGAACAAATGTGATAGAATTTCGCTGAATTCTTAAATTAACCATAATAACAAATGATCTAATCGGGTCTCTGTTTGCCCTGCCCTAGAAGTTTAACAGTGCATTTTACTCGCCATTTCATGCGCTTTGTGATGCCGCATAGCCCAATACGCTATCTGAAATAGGAGCGACGTAAATTGAATAAATGTGATAGAATTTCTGTGAATTCTTATATTAACCTCAATGTAAAATGATGTAATCGGGTCTCTGTTCGCCCTACCATAGAAGTCATATAGTGCATTTCACTCGCCATTCCATGCGCTTTGAGATGCCGCTTAGCCCAATACGCTATCTGAAATAGCAGCGACCTAAATTGAACGAATGTGATAGAATTTTTGTTGAATTCTTAAATTAACCATAATATAAAATGATCTAATCGAGTCTCTGCTTGCCCTACCCTAGAAGTTTAATAGTGCATTTTACTCGTCATTTCATGCGCTTTGAGATGCCGCTTTGCCCAATACGCTATCTGAAATAGGAGCGACGAAAATTGAACGAATGTGATAGAATTTCGCTCAATTCTTAAATTAAGCATAATGTAAAATGATCTAATCGGGTCTCTGTTTGCCGTACCCTAGAACTTTAATAGTGCATTTTACTCGTCATTTCATGCGCTTTGAGATGCCGCTTAGCCTAATACGCTATCTGAAATAGGAGCGATATAAGTTGAACAAATGTGATAGAATTTCGCTGAACTCTTTTATTAACCATAATGTAAAATGATCTAATCGGATCTCTGTTCGCCCTAGCCTTGAACTTTAATAGTGCATTTTATTCGCCATTTCATACGCTTTGAGATGCCTCTTTTCCCAATACGCTATCTGAAATAGAAGCGACGTAAATTGAACAAATGTGATAGAATTTTGCTGAGTTCTTAAATTAACCATAATATAAAATGATCTAATCGGGTGTCTGTTTGCCCTACCCTAGAAGCTTAATATTGCATTTTACTCGCCATTTCATGCTCTTTGAGCTGCCGCTTAGCCCAATACGCTATCTGAAATACGAGCGACGTAAATTGAACAAATGCGATAGAATTTCCCTGAATTCTTATATTAACCTTAATGTAAAATGATCTAGTCGGGTCTCTGTTCGCCCTACCAAAGAAGTCTAATAGTGCATTTCACTCGTCATTCCACGCTCTTTAAGATGCCGTCGAGCCCAGTACGGTATCTGAAATAGGAGCGACGTAAATTGAACAAATGCGATAGAATTTCCCTGAAATCTTATATTAAACAAAATATAAAATGATCTAATCGGGTCTCTGATTGCCCTATCATAGAAGTTCAATAGTGCATTTTACTCGCCATTCCACGCGCTTTAAGATGCCTCCTAGCCCAGTACGCTATCTGAAATACGAGCGACGTAAATTGAACAAGTGTGATAGAATTTTGCTGAATTCTTAAATTAACCATAATATAAAATGATCTAATCGGGTCTCTGTTCGCCCTACCATAGAAGTCTAATAGTGCATTTCACTCGCCATTTCACGCGTTTTAAGATGCCGCCGAGGCCAGTACGCTATCTGAAGTAGGAACGACGTAAATTGAACAAATGTGATGGAGTTTTGCTGAATTCTTAAATTAACCATAATATAAAATGATCTAATCGGGTCTCTGATTGCCCCATCATAGAAGTTTAATAGTGCATTTTACTCGCCATTCCACGCGCTTTAAGGTGCCGCCGAGCCCAATACGCTATCTGAAATAGGAGCGACGTAAATTGAACAAATGTGATAGAATTTTGCTGAATTCTTAAATTAACCGTAATATAAAATGATCTAATCGGGTCTCTGTTTGCCCTACCCTAGAAGTTTAATAGTGCATTTTACTCGCCATTTCATGCGCTTTGAGATGCCGCTTAGCCCAATGCGCTATCTGAAATAGGAGCGACGTAAATTGAACAAATGTGATAGAATTTCGCCGAATTCTTAAATTAACTATAATATAAAATGATCTAATCGGGTCACTGATTGCCCTACCATAGAAGTTTAATAGTGCATTTTACTCGCCATTTCATGCGCTTTGAGATGCCGCTTAGCCCAATACGCTATCTGACATATGAGCGACGAAAGTTGAACAAATGTGATAGAATTTCGCTGAATTATTTTATTAACCAGAATGTAAAATGATCTAATCTGGTCTCTGTTCGCCCTAGCCTAGAAGTTTAATAGTGGATTTTACTCGGCATTCCACGCGCTTTAAGATGCCGCCTCTGCCAGTACGCTTTCTGAAATAGGAGCGACCTAAATTGAACGAATGTGATAGAATTTTGCTGAATTCCAAAATTAACCATAATATAAAATGATCTAATCGGGTCTCTGCTTGCCCTACCCTAGAAGTTTAATAGTGCATTTTAGTCGCCATTTCATGCGCTTTGAGATGCCGCTTCGCCCAATACGCTATCTGAAATAGGAGCGACGTAAATTAAACAAATGTGATAGAATTTCCCTGAAATCTTATATTAAACAAAATATAAAATGATCTAATCGGGTCTCTGATTGCCCTATCATAGAAGTTTAGCAGTGCATTTTACTCGCCATTCCACGCGCTTTAAGATGCCGCATAGCCCAGTTGGCTATCTGAAATATGAGCGACGTAAATTGAACAAATGTGATAGAATTTCGCTGAATTCTTATATTAACCAAAATTTAAAATGATCTAATCGGGTCTCTGTTTGCCTTATCCTAGAAGTTTAATAGTGCATTTCACTCGTCATTTCATGCGCTTTGAGATGCCGCTAAGCACAATAAGCTATCTGGAATAGCAGCGACGTAAATTGAACAAATGTGATAGAATTACGCCGAATTCTTATATTAACCATAATATAAAATGATCTAATCGGGTGTCTGTTTGCCGTACCCTAGAAGCTTAATATTGCATTTTACTCGCCATTTCATGCGCTTTGAGCTGCCGCTTAGCCCAATACGCTATCTGAAATAGGAGCGACGTAAGTTGAAAAAATGTGATAGAATTGCGCTGAATTCTTTTATGAACCATAATGTAAAATGATCTAATCGGGTCTCTGTTCTCCCTAGCCTAGAAGTTTAATAGTGCATTTTATTCTCCATTTCATGCGCTTTGAGATGCCGCCTAGCCCAGTACGCTATCTGAAATAGGAGCGACGTAAATTGAACAGATGTGATAAAATTTAGCTGACATCTTAAATTAACCATAATATAAAATGATCTAATCGGGTCTGTGTTTGCCCTAGCCTAGAAGTTTACGAGTGCATTTTATTCGCCATTTCATGCGCTTAGAGATGCCGCTTAGCCGAATACGCTATCTGAATTAGGAGCGACGTAAATTGAACAAATGTGATACAAATTCCCTGAAATCTGATATTAAACAAAATATAAAATGATCTAATCGGGTCTCTGATTGCCCTATCATAGAAGTTTAGCAGTGAATTTTACTCGCCATTCCACGCGCTTTAAGATGCCGCCTAGCCCAGTACGCTATCTAAATTAGGAGCGACGTAAGTTGAACAAATGTGATAGAATTACGCTGAATTCTTATATGAACCGTAATATAAAATGATCTAATCGGGTCTCTGTTCGCCCTACCATAGAAGTCTAATAGTGCATTTCACTCGCCATTTCATGCGCTTTGAGATGCCGCTTAGCACAATACGCTATCTGAAATAGGAGCGACGTAAATTGAACAAATGTGATAGAATTACGCTGCATTCTTATATTAACCGTATTATAAAATGATCTAATCGGGTCTCTGTTCGCCCTAGCCTAGAAGTTTAATAGTGCATTTTACTCGCCATTCCACGCGCTTTAAGATGCCGCCTAGCCCAGTACACTATCTGAAATACGAGCGACGTAAGTTGAACAAGAGTGATCGAATTTTGCTGAATTCTTAAATTAACCATAATATAAAATGATCTAATCGGGTCTATGTTCGCCCTACCATAGAAGTTTAGTAGTGCAATTTACTCGCCATTCCACGCGCTTCAAGATGCCGCCTAGCCCAGTACGCTATCTGAAATAGGAGCGACGTAAATTGAACAAATGTGATAAAATTGTGCTGACATCTTAAATTAACCATAATATAAAATGATTTAATCGGGTATCTGTTTGCCCTACCCTAGAAGTTTAATAGTGCATTTTACTCGCCATTTCATGCGCCTTCAGATGCCGCTTAGCCCAATACGCTATCTGAAATAGGAGCGACGTAAATTGAACAAATGTGATAGAATTTCGCTGAATTCTTAAATTAACCATAATATAAAATGATCTAATCGGGTCTATGTTCGCCCTACCATAGAAGTTTAGTAGTGCACTTTACTCGTCATTCCACGCGCTTCAAGGTGCCGCCTAGCCCAGTACGCTATCTGAAATAGGAGCGACGTAAATTGAACAAATGTGATAGAATTTCGCTGAATTCTTAAATTAACCATAATATAAAATGATCTAATCGGGTCTCTGTTTGACCTACCCTAGAAATTTAAAAGTGCATTTTACTCGCCATTTCATGTGCTTTGAGATGCCGCATAGCCCAATACGCTATCTGGAATAGGAGCGACGTAAATTGAACAAATGTGATAGAATTTCCCTGAATTCTTATATTAACCTTAATGTAAAATGATCTAATCGGGTCTCTGTTCGCCCTACCATAGAAGTCTAATAGTGCATTTCACTCGCCATTCCACGCGCTTTAAGATGCCGCCGAGCCCAGGACGGTATCTGAAATAGGAGCGACGTAAATTGAACAAATGTGATAGAATTTTGCTGAATTCTTAAATTAACCATAATATAAAATGATCTGATCGGGTCTCTGTACGCCTTACCATAGAAATCTAATAGTGCATTTTACTCGCCATTTCATGCGCTTTGAGATGCCGCTTAGCCCAATACGCTACCTGAAATAGGAGCGACGTAAGTTGAACAAATGTGATAGAATTTCGCTGAATTCTTTTATTAACCATAATGTAAAACGATCTGATCGGGTCTCTGTTCGCCCTAGCCTAGAAGTTTAAGAGTGCATTTTATTCGCCATTTCATGCGCTTTGAGATGCCGCTTAGCCGAATATGCTATCTGAAATAGGAGCGACGTACATTGAACAAATGCGATAGAATTTCCCTGAAATCTTATATTAAACAAAATATAAAATGATCTAATCGGGTCTCTGATTGCCCTATCATAGAAGTTTAGTAGTGCATTTTACTCGCCATTCCACGCGCTTTATGATGCCGCCTAGCCCAGTACGGTATCTGAAATAGGAGCTCCGTAAGTTGAACAAATGTGATAGAATTTCCCTGAATTCTTATATTAACCTTAATGTAAAATGATCTAATCGTGTCTCTGTTCGCCCTACCATAGAAGTCTAATAGTGCATTTCACTCGTCATTCCACGCTCTTTAAGATGCCGTCGAGCCCAGTACGGTATCTGAAATAGGAGCGACGTAAATTGAACAAATGCGATAGAATTTCCCTGAAATCTTATATTAAACAAAATATAAAATGATCTAATCGGGTCTCTGATTGCCCTATCATAGAAGTTGAATAGTGCATTTTACTCGCCATTCCACGCGCTTTAAGATGCCGCCTAGCCCAGTACGCTATCTGAAATACGAGCGACGTAAATTGAACAAGTGTGATAGAATTTTGCTGAATTCTTAAATTAACCATAATATAAAATGATCTAATCGGGTCTCTGTTCGCCCTACCATAGAAGTCTAATAGTGCATTTCACTCGCCATTTCACGCGTTTTAAGATGCCGCCGAGCCCAGTACGCTATCTGAAGTAGGAACGACGTAAATTGAACAAATGTGATGGAGTTTTGCTGAATTCTTAAATTAACCATAATATAAAATGATCTAATCGGGTCTCTGATTGCCCCATCATAGAAGTTTAATAGTGCATTTTACTCGCCATTCCACGCGCTTTAAGGTGCCGCCGAGCCCAATACGCTATCTGAAATAGGAGCGACGTAAATTGAACAAATGTGATAGAATTTTGCTGAATTCTTAAATTAACCGTAATATAAAATGATCTAATCGGGTCTCTGTTTGCCCTAGCCTAGAAGTTTACGAGTGCATTTTATTCGCCATTTCATGCGCTTTGAGATGCCGCTTAGCCGAATACGCTATCTGAATTAGGAGCGACGTAAATTGAACAAATGTGATACAAATTCCCTGATATCTGATATTAACCGTAATATAAAATGATCTAATCGGGTCTCTGATTGCCCTATCATAGAAGTTTAGCAGTGCACTTTACTCGCCATTTCATGCGCTTTGAGATACCGCTTAGCCCAATTCGCTATCTGAAATAGGAGCGACGTAAATTGAACAAATGTGATAGAATTTCGCTGAATTCTTAAATTAACTATAATATAAAACGATCTAATCGGGTCACTGATTGCCCTACCCTAGACGTTTAATAGTGCATTTTGCTCGCCATTTCATGCGCTTCGAGATTCCGCTTAGCCCAATACGCTATCTGAAATAAGAGCGACGTAAATTGAACAAATGTGATAGAATTTTGCTGAATTCTTAAATTAACCATAATATAAAATGATATAATCGGGTCTCTGTTTGCCCTACCCTAGTAGTTTAATTGTGCATTTTACTCGCCATTTCATGAGCTTTGAGATGCCGCTTATCCCAATACGCTATCTGAAATAGGAGCGGCGTAAATTGAACAAATGTGATAGAATTGCGCTGAATTCTTTTATGAACCATAATGTAAAATGATCTAATCGGGTCTCTGTTCTCCCTAGCCTAGAAGTTTAATAGTGCATTTTATTCTCCATTTCATGCGCTTTGAGATGCCGCTTAGCCCAATACGCTATCTGAAATAGGAGCGACGTAAATTGAACAAATGCGATAGAATTTCCCTGAAATCTTATATTAAACAAAATATAAAATGATCTAATCGGGTCTCTGATTGCCCTATCATAGAAGTTTAGTAGTGCATTGTACTCGCCATTCCACGCGCTTTAAGATGCCGCCTAGCCCAGTGCGCTATCTGAAATAGGAGCGACGTAAGTTGAACAAATGTGATAGAATTTTGCTGAATTCTTAAATTAACCATAATATAATATGATCTAATCGGGTCTCTGTTTGCCCTACCCTATAAGTTTAGTAGTGCATTTTACTCGCCCTTACACGCGCTTGAAGATGCCGCCTAGCCCAGTAGGCTATCTGAAATAGGAGCGACGTAAGTTGAACAAATGTGATAGAATTACGCTGAATTCTTATATTAACCGTAATATAAAATGATCTAATCGGATCTCTGTTTGCCTTATCCTAGAAGTTTAATAGTGCCTTCTACTCACCATTTCATGCGCATTGAGATGCCGCTTAGCCCAATACGCTATCTGAAATAGGAGCGACGTAAATTGAACAAATGTGATAGAATTTCCCTGAATTCTTATATTAACCAAAATATAAAATGATCTAATCGGGTCTCTGATTGCCATATCATAGAAGTTTAACAGTGCATTTTACTCGCCAATCCACGCGCTTTAAGATTCCGCCTAGCCCAGTACGCTATCTGAAATAGGAGCGACGTAAATTGAACAAATGTGATAGAATTTGGCTGAATTCTTAAATTAACCATAATATAAAATGATCTAATCGGGTCTCTGTTTGCCCTACCCTAGAAGTTTAATAGTGCATTTTACACGCCATTTCATGCGCTTTGAGATGGCGCTTAGCCCAATACGCTATCTGAAATAGGAGCGACGTAAATTGAACAAATGTGATAGAATTTGGCTGAATTCTTAAATTAACGATAATATAAAATGATCTAATCGGGTCTCTGTTTGCCTTATCCTAGAAGTTTAATAGTGCATTTTACTCGCCATTTCATTCGATTAGAGATGCCGCCTAGCCCAATACGCTATCTGAAATAGGAGCGACGTAAATTGAACAAATGTGATAGAATTTCCCTGAATACTTATATTAACCTTAATGTAAAATGATCTAATCGGGTCTCTGTTCACCCTACCCTAGAAGTGTAATAGCGCATTTCACTCGCCATTTCATGCGCTTTGAGATGCCGCTTAGCCCAATACGCTATCTGCAATAGGAGCGACGTCCATTGAACAAATGTGATAGAATTTCGCTGAATTCTTAAATTAACCATAATATCAAATGATCTAATCGGGTCTCTGTTTGCCCTATCATAGATGTTTAATAGTGCATTTCACTCGTCATTTCATGCGCTTTGAGATGCCGCTTAGCCCAGTACGCTATCTGAAATAGGAGCGACGTAAGTTGAACAAATGTGATAGAATTACGCTCAATTATTATATTAACCGTAATATAAAATTATCTAATCGGGTCTCTGTTTGCCCTACCCTAGAAGTTTAATAGTGCACTTTGCTCGCCATTTCATGCGCTTTGAGATGGCGCTTAGCCCAATACGCTATCTGAAATAGGAGCGACGTAAATTGAACAAATGTGATAGAATTTTTCTGAATTCTTAAATAAACCATAATATGAAATGATCTAATCGGGTCTCTGTTTGCCCTACCCTATAAGTTTAGTAGTGCATTTTACTCGCCCTTACACGCGCTTTAAGATGCCGCCTAGCCCAGTACGCTATCTGAAATAGGAGCGACGTAAGTTGAACAAATGTGATAGAATTACGCTGAATTCTTACATTAACCGTAATATAAAATGATCTAATCGGGTCTCTGTTTGCCCTACCCTAGGAGTTTAATAGTGCATTTTACACGCCATTTCATGCGCTTTGAGATGCCGGTTAGCCCAATACGCTAACTGAAATAGGAGCGACGTAAATAGAACAAATGTGATAGGATTTCCCTGAAATCTTATATTAAACAAAATATAAAATGATCTAATCGGGTCTCTGAATGCCCTATCATAGAAGTTTAACAGTGCATTTTACTCGCCATTCCACGCGCTTTAAGATGCCGCCTAGCCCAGTACGCTATCCGAAATAGGAGCGACGTAAATTGAACAAATGTGATAGAATTTGGCTGAATTCTTAAATTAACCATAATATAAAATGATCTAATCGGGTCTCTGTTTGCCCTACCCTAGAAGTTTAATAGTGCATTTTACTCGCCATTTCATGCGCTTTGAGATGGCGCTTAGCCCAATACGCTATCTGAAATAGGAGCGACGTAAATTGAACAAATGTGATAGAATTTGGCTGAATTCTTAAATTAACCATAATATAAAATGATCTAATCGGGTCTCTGTTTGCCTTATCCTAGAAGTTTAATAGTGCATTTTACTCGCCATTTCATTCGATTAGAGATGCCGCTTAGCCCAATACGCTATCTGAAATAGGAGCGACGTAAATTGAACAAATGTGATAGAATTTCCCTGAATACTTATATTAACCTTAATGTAAAATGATCTAATCGGGTCTCTGTTCACCCTACCCTAGAAGTGTAATAGCGCATTTCACTCGCCATTTCATGCGCTTTGAGATGCCGCTTAGCCCAATACGCTATCTGCAATAGGAGCGACGTCCATTGAACAAATGTGATAGAATTTCGCTGAATTCTTAAATTAACCATAATATCAAATGATCTAATCGGGTCTCTGTTTGCCCTATCATAGATGTTTAATAGTGCATTTCACTCGTCATTTCATGCGCTTTGAGATGCCGCCTAGCCCAGTACGCTATCTGAAATAGGAGCGACGTAAATTGAACAAATGTGATAGAATTTTTCTGAATTCTTAAATAAACCATAATATGAAATGATCTAATCGGGTCTCTGTTTGGCCTACCCTATAAGTTTAGTAGTGCATTTTACTCGCCCTTACACGCGCTTTAAGATGCCGCCTAGCCCAGTACGCTATCTGAAATAGGAGCGACGTAAGTTGAACAAATGTGATAGAATTACGCTGAATTCTTATATTAACCGTAATATAAAATGATCTAATCGGGTCTCTGTTTGCCCTACCCTAGGAGTTTAATAGTGCATTTTACACGCCATTTCATGCGCTTTGAGATGCCGGTTAGCCCAATACGCTAACTGAAATAGGAGCGACGTAAATAGAACAAATGTGATAGGATTTCCCTGAAATCTTATATTAAACAAAATATAAAATGATCTAATCGGGTCTCTGAATGCCCTATCATAGAAGTTTAACAGTGCATTTTACTCGCCATTCCACGCGCTTTAAGATGCCGCCTAGCCCAGTACGCTATCCGAAATAGGAGCGACGTAAATTGAACAAATGTGATAGAATTTGGCTGAATTCTTAAATTAACCATAATATAAAATGATCTAATCGGGTCTCTGTTTGCCTTATCCTAGAAGTTTAATAGTGCATTTTACTCGCCATTTCATTCGATTAGAGATGCCGCTTAGCCCAATACGCTATCTGAAATAGGAGCGACGTAAATAGAACGGTTGTGATAGATTTTCGCTGAATTCTTATATTAACCAAAATATAAAATGATCTAATCGGGTCTCTGATAGCCCTATCATAGAAGTTTAATAGTGCATTTTACTCGCCATTCCATGGGCTTTGAGATGCCGCTTAGCCCAATACGCTATCTGAAATAGGAGCGACGTAAATTGAACAAATGTGATAGAATTTCCCTGAATACTTATATTAACCTTAATGTAAGATGATCTAATCGGGTCTCTGTTCACCCTACCCTAGAAGTGTAATAGCGCATTTCACTCGCCATTTCATGCGCTTTGAGATGCCGCTTAGCCCAATACGCTATCTGAAATAGGAGCGACGTAAATAGAACAGTTGTGATAGATTTTCGCTGAATTCTTATATTAACCAAAATATAAAATGATCTAATCGGGTCTCTGATTGCCCTATCATAGAAGTTTAATTGTGCATTTTACTCGCCAATCCACGCGCTTTAAGATTCCGCCTAGCCCAGTACGCTATCTGAAATAGGAGCGACGTAAACTGAACAAATGTGATAGAATTTGGCTGAATTCTTAAATTAACCATAATATAAAATGATCTAATCGGGTCTCTGTTTGCCCTACCCTAGAAGTTTAATAGTGCATTTTACTCGCCATTTCATGCGCTTTGAGATGGCGCTTAGCCCAATACGCTATCTGAAATAGGAGCGACGTAAATTGAACAAATGTGACAGAATTTGGCTGAATTCTTAAATTAACCATAATATAAAATGATCTAATCGGGTCTCTGTTTGCCCTACCCTAGAAGTTTAACAGTGCATTTTACTCGCCATTTCATGGGCTTTGAGATGCCGCTTAGCCCAATACGCTATCTGAAATAGGAGCGACGTAAGTTGAACAAATGTGATAGAATTACGCTGCATTCTTATATTAACCGTAATATAAAATGATCTAATCGGGTCTCTGTTTGCCTTACCCTAGAAGTTTAATAGTGCATTTTACTCGCCATTTCATGCGCTTTGAGATGCCGCTTAGCCCAATACGCAATCTGAAATAGGAGCGACGTAAATTGAACAAATGTGATAGAATTTCGCTGAATTCTTATAATAACCAAAATATAAAGTGATCTAATCGTGTCTCTGATTACCCTATCATAGAAGTTTAACAGTGCATTTTACTCGCCATTCCTCGCGTTTTAAGATCCCGCCTAGCCCAGTACGCTAGCTGAAATAGGAACGACGTAAATTGAAAAAATGTGATAGAATTACGCTGCATTTTTAAATTAACGATAATATAAAATGATCTAATCGGGTCTCTGGTTGCCCTACCCTAGAAGTTTAATAGTGCATTTTACTCGCCATTTCTTGCGCTTTGAGATGCCGCTTAGCCCAATACGCTATCTAAAATATCAGCGACGTAAATTGAACAAATGTGAGAGAATCTCGCTGAATACTTATATTAACTTTAATGTAAAATGATCTAATCGGGTCTCTGATCGCCCTACCATAGAAGTTTAATAGTGCATTTCACTCGCCATTTCATGCGCTTTGAGATGCCGCTTAGCCCAATGCGCTATCTCAAATAGGAGCGACGTAAATAGAACTATTGTGATAGAATTTCGCTGAATTCTTATATTAACCAAAATATAAAATGATCTAATCGGGTCTCTGATTGCCCTATCAAAGAAGTTTAATAGTGCATTTTACTCGCCAATCCACGCGCTTTACGATTCCGCCTAGCCCAGTACGCTATCTGAAATAGGAGCGACGTAAATTGAACAAATGTGATAGAATTTTTCTGAATTCCTAAATAAACCATAATATGAAATGATCTAATGGGGTCTCTGTTTGCCCTACCCTAGATGTTTAACAGTGCATTTTACTCGCCATTTCATGCGCTTTGAGATGCCGCTTAGCCCAATACGCTATCTGAAATAGGAGCGACGTAAATTGAACAAACGTGATAGAATTTCCCTGAATACTTATATTAACCTTAATGTAAAATGATCTAATCGGGTCTCTGTTTGCCCTACCCTAGAAGTGTAATAGTGCATTTCACTCGCCATTTCATGCGCTTTGAGATGCCGCTTAGCCCAATACGCTATCTGAAATAGGAGCGACGTAAATAGAACAATTGTGATAGAATTTCGCTGAATTCTTATATTAACCAAAATATAAAATGATCTAGTCGGGTCTCTGATTGCCCCATCAGAGAAGTTTAATAGTGCATTTTGATCGCCATTCCACGCGCTTTAAGATGCCGCCTAGCCCAGTACGCTATCTGAAATTGGAGCGACGTAAATTGAACAAATGTGACAGAATTTTGCTGACATCTTAAATTAACCATAATATAAAATGATCTAATCGGGTCTCTGTTTGCCCTACCCTACAAGTTTAGCAGTCCATTTTACTCGCCATTTCATGCGCTTTGAGATGCCGCTTAGCCCAATACGCTATCTGAAATAGGAGCGACGTAAATTGAACAAATGTGATAGAATTTCCCTGAATTCTTATATTAACCAAAATATAAAATGATCTAATCGGGTTTCTGATTGCCATATCATAGAAGTTTAATAGTGCATTTTACTCGCCAATCCACGCGCTTTAAGATTCCGCCTAGCCCAGTACGCTATCAGAAATAGGAGCGACGTAAATTGAACAAATGTGATAGAATTTGGCTGAATTCTTAATTTAACCATAATATAAAATGAACTAATCGGGTCTCTGTTTGCCTTACCCTAGAAGTTTAATAGTGCATTTGACACGCCATTTCATGCGATTTGAGATGCCGCTTAGCCCAATACGCTATCTGAAATAGGAGTGACGTAAATTGAACAAATGTGATAGAATTTCCCTGAAATCTTATATTAAACAAAATATAAAATGATCTAAACGGGACTCTGATTGCCCTATCATAGAAGTTTAGTAGTGCATTTTACTCGCCATTCCACGCGCTTTAAGATGCCGCCTAGCCCAGTACGCTATCTGAAATAGGAGCGACGTAAGTTGAACAAATGTGATAGAATTACGCTGAATTCTTATATTAACCGTAATATAAAATAATCTAATCGGGTCCCTGTTTGCTTTATCCTAGAAGTTTAATAGTGCATTTTACTCGCCATTTCATGCGCATTGAGATGCCGCTTAGCCCAATACGCTATCTGAAATAGGAGCGACGTAAATTGAACAAATATGATAGAGTTTCGCTGAATTCTTAAATTAACCATAATATAAAATGATCTTATCGGGTCTCTGATTGCCATATCATAGAAGTTTAATAGTGCATTTTACTCGCCAATCCACGCGCGTTAAGATTCCGCCTAGCCCAGTACGCTCTCTGTACTAGGAGCGACGTAAATTGAACAAATGTGATAGAATTTGACTGAATTCTTAAATTAACCATAATATAAAATGATCTAATCGGTTCTCTGTTTGCCCTACCCTAGAAGTTTAATAGTGCATTTTACTCGCCATTTCATGCGCTTTCAGATGGCGCTTAGCCCAATACGCTATCTGAAATAGGAGAGACGTAAATTGAACAAATGTGATAGAATTTGGCTGAATTCTTATATTAACCGTAATATAAAATGATGTAATCGGGTCTCTGTTTGCCCTACCCTAGAAGTTTAATAGTGCATTTTACTCGCCATTTCTTGCGCTTTAAGATGCCGCCGAGCCCAGTACGCTATCTGATATAGGAGCGACGTAAGTTGAACAAATGTGATAGAATTACGTTGAATTCTTATATTAACCGTAATATAAAATGATCTAATCGGGTCTCTGTTTGCCCTACCCTACAAGTTTAGCAGTGCATTTTACTCGCCATTCCATGGGCTTTGAGATGCCTCTTAGCCCAATACGCTATCTGAAATAGGAGCGACGTAAATTGAACAAATGTGATAGAATTTCCCTGAATACTTATATTAACCTTAATGTAAAATGATCTAATCGGGTCTCTGATAGCCCTATCATAGAAGTTTAATAGTGCATTTTACTCGCCATTCCACGCGCTTTAAGATGCCGCTTAGCCCAATACGATATCTGAAATATCAGCGACGTAAGTTGAACAAATGTGATAGAATTACGCTGAATTCTTATATTAACCGTAATATAAAATGATCTAATCGGGTCTCTGTTTGCCTTACCCTAGAAGTTTAATAGTGCATTTTACTCGCCATTTCATGCGCTTTGAGATGCCGCTTAGCCCAATACGCTATCTGCAATAGGAGCGACGTCCATTGAACAAATGTGATAGAATTTCGCTGAATTCTTAAATTAACCATAATATCAAATGATCTAATCGGGTCTCTGTTTGCCCTATCATAGATGTTTAATAGTGCATTTCACTCGTCATTTCATGCGCTTTGAGATGCCGCCTAGCCCAGTACGCTATCTGAAATAGGAGCGACGTAAGTTGAACAAATGTGATAGAATTACGCTCAATTATTATATTAACCGTAATATAAAATTATCTAATCGGGTCTCTGTTTGCCCTACCCTAGAAGTTTAATAGTGCACTTTGCTCGCCATTTCATGCGCTTTGAGATGGCGCTTAGCCCAATACGCTATCTGAAATAGGAGCGACGCAAATTGAACAAATGTGATAGAATTTTTCTGAGTTCTTAAATAAACCATAATATGAAATGATCTAATCGGGTCTCTGTTTGCCCTACCCTAGATGTTTAACAGTGCATTTTACTCGCCATTTCATGCGCTTTGAGATGCCGCTTAGCCCAATACGCTATCTGAAATAGGAGCGACGTAAATTGAACAAATGTGATAGAATTTGCCTGAATACTTATATTAACCTTAATGTAAAATGATCTAATCGGGTCTCTGTTCGCCCTACCCTAGAAGTGTAATAGTGCATTTCACTCGCCATTTCATGCGCTTTGAGATGACGCTTAGCCCAATACGCTATCTGAAATAGGAGCGACGTAAATAGAACAATTGTGATAGAATTTCGCTGAATTCTTATATAAACCAAAATATAAAATGATCTAATCGGGTCTCTGATTGCCCTATCATAGAAGTTTAATACTGCATTTTACTCGCCAATCCACGCGCTTTAAGATTCCGCCTAGCCCAGTACGCTATCTGAAATAGGAGCGACGTAAATTGAACAAATGTGATAGAATTTGGCTGAATTCTTAAATTAACCATAATATAAAACGATCTAATCGGGTCTCTGTTTGCCCTACCCTAGAAGTTTAACAGTGCATTTTACTCGCCATTTCATGCGCTTTGAGATGCCGCTTAGCCCAATACGCTATCTGAAATAGGAGCGACGTAAATTGAACAAATGTGATAGAATTTCCCTGAATACTTATATTAACCTTAATGTAAAATGATCTAATCGGGTCTCTGTTCGCCCTACCCTAGAAGTTTAATAGTGCATTTCACTCGCCATTTCATGCCCTTTGAGATGCCGCTTAGCCCAATACGCTATCTGAAATAGGAGCGACGTAAATAGAACAATTGTGATAGAATTTCGCTGAATTCCCATATTAACCAAAATATAAAATGATCTAATCGGGTCTCTGATTGCCCTATCATAGAAGTTTAATAGTGCATTTTACTCGCCAATCCACGCGCTTTAAGATTCCGCCTAGCCCAGTACGCTATCTGAAATAGGAGAGACGTAAGTTGAACAAATGTGATAGAATTTGGCTGAATTCTTAAATTAACCATAATATAAAATGATCTAATCGGGTCTCCGTTTGCCCTACCCTAGAAGTTTAACAGCGCATTTTAATCGCCATTTCTTGCGCTTTGAGATGCCATTTAGACCAATACGCTATCTGAAATAGGAGCGACGTATATTGAACAAATGTGATAGAATTTCCCTGAATACTTATATTAACCTTAATGTAAAATGATCTAATCGGGTCTCTGTTCGCCCTACCCTAGAAGTTTAATACTGCATTTCACTCGTCATTTCATGCGCTTTGAGTTGCCGGTTAGCCCAATACGATATCTGAAATAGGAGCGATGTAAATTGAACAAATGTGATAGAATTTTGCTGAATTCGTAAATTAACCATAATATAATATGATCTAATCGGGTCTCTGTTTGCCCTACCCTAGAAGTTTAATAGTGCATTTTACTCGCCAATCCACGCGCTTTAAGATTCCGCCTAGCCCAGTACGCTACCTGAAATAGGAGCGACGTAAATTGAACAAATGTGATAGAATTTCGCTGAATTCTTAAATTAGCCATAATATAAAATGATCTAATCGGGTCTCTGATTGCCCTATCATAGAAGTTTAATAGTGCATTTTACTCGCCAATCCACGCGCTTTGAGATTCCGCCTAGCCCAGTACGCTATCTGAAATAGGAGCGACGTAAATTGAACAAATGTGATAGAATTTGGCTGAATTCTTAAATTAACCATAATATAAAATGATCTGAACGGGTCTCTGTTTGCCCTACTCTAGAAGTTTAATAGTGCATTTTACTCGACATTTCATGCGCTTTGAGGTGGCGCTTAGTCCAATACGCTATCCGTAATAGGAGCGACGTAAATTGAACGAATGTGATAGAATTTCGCTGAATTCTTATATTAATCAAAATATAAAATGATCTAATCGGGACTCTGATTGCCCTATCATAGAAGTTTAATAGTGCATTTTACTCGCCCTTCCACGCGCTTTAAGATGCCGCCTAGCCCAGTACGCTATCTGAAATAGGAGCGACGTAAGTTGAACAAATGTGATAGAATTTGGCTGAATTCTTAAATTAACCATAATATAAAATTATCTAATCGGGTCTCTGTTTGCCCTATCATAGATGTTTAATAGTGCATTTCACTCGTCATTTCATGCGCTTAGAGATGCCGCATAGCCCAGTACGCTATCTGAAATAGGAGCGACGTAAGTTGAACAAATGTGATAGAATTACGCTCAATTATTATATTAACCGTAATATAAAATTATCTAATCGGGTCTCTGTTTGCCCTACCCTAGAAGTTTAACAGTGCATTTTACTCGCCATTTCATGCGCTTTGAGATGCCGCTTAGCCCAATACGCTATCTGAAATAGGAGCGACGTAAATTGAACAAACGTGATAGAATTTCCCTGAATTCTTATATTAACCTTAATGTAAAATGATCTAATCGGTTCTCTGTTCGCCCTACCCCAGAAGTTTAATAGTGCCTTTCACTCGTCATTTCATGCGCTTTGAGATGCCGCTTAGCCCAATAAGCTATCTGAAATAGGAGCGACGTAAATTGAACAAATGTGATAACATTACGCTGAATTCTTATATTAACCGTAATATAAAATGATCTAATCGGGTCTCTGTTTGCCTTATCCTAGAAGTTTAATAGTGCATTTCACTCGTCATTTCAGGCGCTTTGAGATGCCTCTTAGCCCAATAAGCTATCTGAAATAGGAGCGACGTAAATTGAACAAATGTGATAGAATTTTTCTGAATTCTTATATTAACCAAAATATAACATGATCTAAACGGGTCTCTGATTGCCCTATCATAGCAGTTTAATAGTGCATTTTACTCGCCAATCCACGCGCTTTAAGATTCCGCCTAGCCCAGTATGCTATCTGAAATAGGAGCGACGTAAATTGAACAAATGTGATAGAATTTCCCTGAATTCTTATATTAACCTTAATGTAAAATGAACTAATCGGGTCTTTGTTCGCCCTACCCTAGAAGTTTAGCAGTGCATTTTACTCGCCATTTCATGCGTTTTGAGATGCCGCTTAGCCCAATACGCTATCTGAAATAGGAGCGACGTAAATAGAACAATTGTGATAGAATTTCGCTGAATTCCCATATTAACCAAAATATAAAATGATCTAATCGGGTCTCTGATTGCCCTATCATAGAAGTTTAATAGTGCATTTTACTCGCCAATCCACGCGCTTTAAGATTCCGCCTAGCCCAGTACGCTATCTGAAATAGGAGAGACGTAAGTTGAACAAATGTGATAGAATTTGGCTGAATTCTTAAATTAACCATAATATAAAATGATCTAATCGGGTCTCCGTTTGCCCTACCCTAGAAGTTTAACAGCGCATTTTAATCGCCATTTCTTGCGCTTTGAGATGCCATTTAGACCAATACGCTATCTGAAATAGGAGCGACGTATATTGAACAAATGTGATAGAATTTCCCTGAATACTTATATTAACCTTAATGTAAAATGATCTAATCGGGTCTCTGTTCGCCCTACCCTAGAAGTTTAATACTGCATTTCACTCGTCATTTCATGCGCTTTGAGTTGCCGGTTAGCCCAATACGATATCTGAAATAGGAGCGATGTAAATTGAACAAATGTGATAGAATTTTGCTGAATTCGTAAATTAACCATAATATAATATGATCTAATCGGGTCTCTGTTTGCCCTACCCTATAAGTTTAATAGTGCATTTTACTCGCCAATCCACGCGCTTTAAGATTCCGCCTAGCCCAGTACGCTACCTGAAATAGGAGCGACGTAAATTGAACAAATGTGATAGAATTTCGCTGAATTCTTAAATTAGCCATAATATAAAATGATCTAATCGGGTCTCTGATTGCCCTATCATAGAAGTTTAATAGTGCATTTTACTCGCCAATCCACGCGCTTTGAGATTCCGCCTAGCCCAGTACGCTATCTGAAATAGGAGCGACGTAAATTGAACAAATGTGATAGAATTTGGCTGAATTCTTAAATTAACCATAATATAAAATGATCTAAACGGGTCTCTGTTTGCCCTACTCTAGAAGTTTAATAGTGCATTTTACTCGCCATTTCATGCGCTTTGAGGTGGCGCTTAGCCCAATACGCTATCTGAAATAGGAGCGACGTAAATTGAACGAATGTGATAGAATTTCGCTGAATTCTTATATTAATCAAAATATAAAATGATCTAATCGGGACTCTGATTGCCCTATCATAGAAGTTTAATAGTGCATTTTACTCGCCCTTCCACGCGCTTTAAGATGCCGCCTAGCCCAGTACGCTATCTGAAATAGGAGCGACGTAAGTTGAACAAATGTGATAGAATTTGGCTGAATTCTTAAATTAACCATAATATAAAATTATCTAATCGGGTCTCTGTTTGCCCTATCATAGATGTTTAATAGTGCATTTCACTCGTCATTTCATGCGCTTTGAGATGCCGCATAGCCCAGTACGCTATCTGAAATAGGAGCGACGTAAGTTGAACAAATGTGATAGAATTACGCTCAATTATTATATTAACCGTAATATAAAATTATCTAATCGGGTCTCTGTTTGCCCTACCCTAGAAGTTTAACAGTGCATTTTACTCGCCATTTCATGCGCTTTGAGATGCCGCTTAGCCCAATACGCTATCTGAAATAGGAGCGACGTAAATTGAACAAACGTGATAGAATTTCCCTGAATTCTTATATTAACCTTAATGTAAAATGATCTAATCGGTTCTCTGTTCGCCCTACCCCAGAAGTTTAATAGTGCCTTTCACTCGTCATTTCATGCGCTTTGAGATGCCGCTTAGCCCCATAAGCTATCTGAAATAGGAGCGACGTAAATTGAACAAATGTGATAACATTACGCTGAATTCTTATATTAACCGTAATATAAAATGATCTAATCGGGTCTCTGTTTGCCTTATCCTAGAAGTTTAATAGTGCATTTCACTCGTCATTTCAGGCGCTTTGAGATGCCTCTTAGCCCAATAAGCTATCTGAAATAGGAGCGACGTAAATTGAACAAATGTGATAGAATTTTTCTGATTGCCCTATCATAGCAGTTTAATAGTGCATTTTACTCGCCAATCCACGCGCCTTAAGATTCCGCCTAGCCCAGTATGCTATCTGAAATAGGAGCGACGTAAATTGAACAAATGTGATAGAATTTCCCTGAATTCTTATATTAACCTTAATGTAAAATGATCTAATCGGGTCTTTGTTCGCCCTACCCTAGAAGTTTAGCAGTGCATTTTACTCGCCATTTCATGCGTTTTGAGATGCCGCTTAGCCCAATACGCTATCTGAAATAGGAGCGACGTAAATAGAACAATTGTGATAGAATTTCGCTGAATTCCCATATTAACCAAAATATAAAATGATCTAATCGGGTCTCTGATTGCCCTATCATAGAAGTTTAATAGTGCATTTTACTCGCCAATCCACGCGCTTTAAGATTCCGCCTAGCCCAGTACGCTATCTGAAATAGGAGAGACGTAAGTTGAACAAATGTGATAGAATTTGGCTGAATTCTTAAATTAACCATAATATAAAATGATCTAATCGGGTCTCCGTTTGCCCTACCCTAGAAGTTTAACAGCGCATTTTAATCGCCATTTCTTGCGCTTTGAGATGCCATTTAGACCAATACGCTATCTGAAATAGGAGCGACGTATATTGAACAAATGTGATAGAATTTCCCTGAATACTTATATTAACCTTAATGTAAAATGATCTAATCGGGTCTCTGTTCGCCCTACCCTAGAAGTTTAATACTGCATTTCACTCGTCATTTCATGCGCTTTGAGTTGCCGGTTAGCCCAATACGATATCTGAAATAGGAGCGATGTAAATTGAACAAATGTGATAGAATTTTGCTGAATTCGTAAATTAACCATAATATAATATGATCTAATCGGGTCTCTGTTTGCCCTACCCTATAAGTTTAATAGTGCATTTTACTCGCCAATCCACGCGCTTTAAGATTCCGCCTAGCCCAGTACGCTACCTGAAATAGGAGCGACGTAAATTGAACAAATGTGATAGAATTTCGCTGAATTCTTAAATTAGCCATAATATAAAATGATCTAATCGGGTCTCTGATTGCCCTATCATAGAAGTTTAATAGTGCATTTTACTCGCCAATCCACGCGCTTTGAGATTCCGCCTAGCCCAGTACGCTATCTGAAATAGGAGCGACGTAAATTGAACAAATGTGATAGAATTTGGCTGAATTCTTAAATTAACCATAATATAAAATGATCTAAACGGGTCTCTGTTTGCCCTACTCTAGAAGTTTAATAGTGCATTTTACTCGCCATTTCATGCGCTTTGAGGTGGCGCTTAGCCCAATACGCTATCTGAAATAGGAGCGACGTAAATTGAACGAATGTGATAGAATTTCGCTGAATTCTTATATTAATCAAAATATAAATGATCTAATCGGGACTCTGATTGCCCTATCATAGAAGTTTAATAGTGCATTTTACTCGCCCTTCCACGCGCTTTAAGATGCCGCCTAGCCCAGTACGCTATCTGAAATAGGAGCGACGTAAGTTGAACAAATGTGATAGAATTTGGCTGAATTCTTAAATTAACCATAATATAAAATTATCTAATCGGGTCTCTGTTTGCCCTATCATAGATGTTTAATAGTGCATTTCACTCGTCATTTCATGCGCTTTGAGATGCCGCATAGCCCAGTACGCTATCTGAAATAGGAGCGACGTAAGTTGAACAAATGTGATAGAATTACGCTCAATTATTATATTAACCGTAATATAAAATTATCTAATCGGGTCTCTGTTTGCCCTACCCTAGAAGTTTAACAGTGCATTTTACTCGCCATTTCATGCGGTTTGAGATGCCGCTTAGCCCAATACGCTATCTGAAATAGGAGCGACGTAAATTGAACAAACGTGATAGAATTTCCCTGAATTCTTATATTAACCTTAATGTAAAATGATCTAATCGGTTCTCTGTTCGCCCTACCCCAGAAGTTTAATAGTGCCTTTCACTCGTCATTTCATGCGCTTTGAGATGCCGCTTAGCCCAATAAGCTATCTGAAATAGGAGCGACGTAAATTGAACAAATGTGATAACATTACGCTGAATTCTTATATTAACCGTAATATAAAATGATCTAATCGGGTCTCTGTTTGCCTTATCCTAGAAGTTTAATAGTGCATTTCACTCGTCATTTCAGGCGCTTTGAGATGCCTCTTAGCCCAATAAGCTATCTGAAATAGGAGCGACGTAAATTGAACAAATGTGATAGAATTTTTCTGAATTCTTATATTAACCAAAATATAACATGATCTAAACGGGTCTCTGATTGCCCTATCATAGCAGTTTAATAGTGCATTTTACTCGCCAATCCACGCGCTTTAAGATTCCGCCTAGCCCAGTATGCTATCTGAAATAGGAGCGACGTAAATTGAAAAAATGTGATAGAATTTCCCTGAATTCTTATATTAACCTTAATGTAAAATGAACTAATCGGGTCTTTGTTCGCCCTACCCTAGAAGTTTAGCAGTGCATTTTACTCGCCATTTCATGCGTTTTGAGATGCCGCTTAGCCCAATACGATATCTGCAATAGGAGCGACGTAAATTGAACACATGTGATAGAATTTCGCTGAATTATTATATTAACCGTAATATAAAATGAACGAATCGGGTCTCTGTTTGCCTTATCCTAGAAGATTAATAGTGCATTTTACTCGCTATTTCATATGCATTGATATGCCGCTTAGCCCAATACGCTATCTGAAATATCAGCGACGTAAATTGAACAAATGTGATAGAATTTCCCTGAATTCTTATATTAACCTTAATGTAAAATGATCTAATCGGGCCTTTGTTCGCCCTACCCTGGAAGTTTAGCAGTGCATTTTACTCGCCATTTCATGCGCTTTGAGATGCCGCTTAGCGCAATACGATATCTGAAATAGGAGCGACGTAAATTGAACAAATGTGATAGAATTTTGCTGACATCTTGAATTAACCATAATATAAAATGATCTAATCGGGTCTCTGTTTGCCCTACCCAAGAAGTTTAGTAGTGCATTTCTCTCGTCATTTCATGCGCTCTGAGATGCCGCTTAGCCCAATACGCTTTCTGAAATAGGAGCGACGTAAATTCAACAAATGTGATAGAATTTCCCTGAAATCTTATATTAAACAAAATATAAAATGATCTAAACGGGACCCTGATTGCCCTATCATAGAAGTTTAGGAGTGCATTTTACTCGCCCTTCCACGCGCTTTAAGATGCCGCCTAGCCCAGTACGCTATCTCAAATAGGAGCCACGTATGTTGAACAGATGTGATAGAATTACGCTGAATTCTTATATTAACCGTAATATAAAATGATCTAATCGGATCTCTGTTCGCCCTACCCTAGAAGATTACTAGTGCATTTCACTCGCCATTTCATGCGCATTGAGATGCCGCTTAGCCCAATACGCTATCTGAAATATCAGCGACGTAAATTGAACAAATGTGAGCGACTTTCGCTGAATTCTTATATTAACCTTAATGTAACGTGTTCTAATCGGGTCTCTGTTCGCCCTACCCTAGAAGATTAATAGTGCATTTTACTCGCCAATCCACGCGCTTTAAGAGTCCGCCTAGCCCAGTACGCTATCTGAAACAGGAGCGACGTAAATTCAACAAATGTGATAGAATTTGGCTGAATTCTTAAATTAACCATAATATAAAATGATCTAATCGGGTCTCTGTTTGCCCTACCCTAGAAGTTTAATAGTGCATTTTACTCGCCATTTCATGCGCTTTGAGATGCCGCATAGCCCAATACGCTATCTGAAATAGGAGCGACGTAAATTGAACAAATGTGATAGAATTTCCGTGAATCTTTATATTAACCTTAATGTAAAATGATCTAATCGGGTCTCTGTTCGCCCTACCATAGAAGTCTAATGGTGCATTTCACTCGCCATTTCATGCGCTTTGAGATGCCACATAGCCCAATACGCTATCTGAAATAGGAGCGACGTAAATTGAACAAATGTGATAGAATGTTGCTGAATTCTGAAATTAACCATAATATAAAATGATCTAATCGGGTCTCTGCTTGCCCTACCCTAGAAGTTTAATAGTGCATTTCACTCGTCATTTCATGCGCTTTGAGATGCCGCTTAGCCCAATAAGCTATCTGAAATAGGAGCGACGTAAGTTGAACAAATGTGATAGAATTTCCCTGAAATCTTATATTAATCAAAATATAAAATGATCTAATCGGGTCTCTGATTGCCCTATCATAGAAGTTTAATAGTGCATTTTACTCGCCAATCCACGCGCTTTAAGATTCCGCCTAGCCCAGTACACTATCTGAAATAGGAGCGACGTAAATTGAACAAATGTGATAGAATTTGGCTGAATTCTTAAATTAACCATAATATAAAATGATCTAATCGGGTCTCTGTTTGCCCTACCCTAGAAGTTTAATAGTGCATTTTACTCGCCATTTCATGCGCTTTGAGATGGCGCTTAGCCCAATACGCTATCTGAAGTAGGAGCGACGTAAATTGAACGAATGTGATAGAATTTCGCTGGATTCTTATATTAACCAAAATATAAAATGATCTAATCTGGTCTCTGATGGCCCTATCATAGAAGTTTAATAGGGCATTCTACTCGTCATTTCGTGCGCTTTAAGATGCCGCCTAGCCCAGTACGCTATCTGAAATAGGAGCGACGTAAGTTGAACAAATGTGATAGAATTACGCTGAATTCTTATATTAACCGTAATATAAAATGATCTAATCGGGTCTCTGCTAGCCCTATCATAGAAGTTTAATAGTGCATGTTACCCGCCATTCCACGCGCTTTAAGATGCCGCCTAGCCTAGTACGCTATCTGAAATAGGAGCGACGTACGTTGAACAAATGTGATAGAATTACGCTGAATTCTTATATTAACCGTAATATAAAATGATCGAATCGGGTCACTGTTTGCCTTATCCTAGAAGTTTAATAGTGCATTTTACTCGCCATTTCATGCGCATTGAGATGCCGCTTAGCCCAATACGCTATCTGAAATATCAGCGACGTAAATTGAACAAATGTGAGAGACTTTCGCTGAATTCTTATGTTAACCTTAATGTAAAGTGTTCTAATCGGGTCTCTGTTCGCCCTACCCTAGAAGATTAATAGTGCATTTTACTCGCCAATCCACGCGCTTTAAGAGTCCGCCTAGCCCAGTACGCTATCTGAAATAGGAGCGACGTAAATTGAACAAATGTGATAGAATTTGGCTGAATTCTTAAATTAACCATAATATAAAATGATCTAATCGGGTCTCTGTTTGCCCTACCCTAGAAGTTTAATAGTGCATTTTACTCGCCATTTCATGCGCTTTGAGATGCCGCACAGCCCAATACGCTATCTGAAATAGGAGCGACGTAAATTGAACATATGTGATAGAATTTCCGTGAATCTTTATATTAACCTTAATGTAAAATGATCTAATCGGGTCTCTGTTCGCCCTACCATAGAAGTCTAATGGTGCATTTCACTCGCCATTTCATGCGCTTTGAGATGCCGCATAGCCCAATACGCTATCTGAAATAGGAGCGACGTAAATTGAACAAATGTGATAGAATGTTGCTGAATTCTTAAATTAACCGTAATATAAAATGATCTAATCGGGTCTCTGTTTGCCCTAGCCTAGAAGTTTAAGAGTGCATTTTATTCGCCATTTCATGCGCTTTGAGATGCCGCTTAGCCGAATACGCTATCTGAAATAGGAGCGACGTAAGTTAAACAAATGTGACAGAATTACGCTGCATTCTTATATTCACCTTAATGTAAAATGATCTCTTCGGGTCTCTGTTCACCCTACCCTAGATGTATAATAGTGCATTTCACTCGTCATTTCATGCGCTTTGAGATGCCGCTTAGCCCAATACGATATCTGAAATAGGAGCGACGTAAATTGAACAAATGTGATAGAATTTCCCTGAATTCTTATATTAACCAAAATATAAAATAATCTAATCGGGTCTCTGATTGCCCTATCATAGAAGTTTAATAGTGCATTTTACTCGCCATTTCACGCGCTCTAAGATGCCGCCTAGCCCAGTACGCTATCTGAAATAGGAGCGACGTAAATTGAACAAATGCGATAGAATTACGCTGAATTCTTAAATTAACCGTAATATAAAATGAACTAATCGGGTCTCTGTTTGCACTACCCTAGAAGTTTAATAGTCCATTTTATTCGCCATTTCATGCGCTTTGAGATGCCGGTTAGCCCAATACGCTATCTGAAATATGAGCGACGTAAATTGAACAAATGTGATAGAATTTCCCTGAAATCTTATATTAAACAAAATATAAAATGATCTAATCTGGTCTGTGAATGCCCTATCATAGAAGCTTAATAGTGCATTTTACTCGCCATTCCACGCGGATTAAGATGCCGGCCAGCCCAGTACGCTATCTGAAATAGGAGCGACGTAATTTGAAGAAATGTGATAGAATTACGCTGAATTCTTATATTAACCGTAATATAAAATGAAGTAATCGGGTCTCCGTTTGCCTTATCCTAGAAGTTTAATAGCGCATTTTACGCGCCATTTCATGCGCTTTGAGATGCCGCTTAGCCCAATACGCTATCTGAAACAGGTGCGACGTAAATTGAACAAATGTGATAGAATTTCGCTGAATTCTTAAATTAACTATAATATAAAATGATCTAATCGGGTCACTGATTGCGCTATCATAGAAGTTTAATAGTGCATTTTACTCGCCATTTCATGCGCTTTGAGATGCCGCTTAGCCCAATACGCTATCTGAAATATCAGCGACACGAATTGAACAAATGTGATAGAATTTCCCTGAAATCTTGTATTAAACAAAATATAAAATGATCTAATCGCGTCTCTGATTGCCCTATCATACAAGCTTAATAGTGCATTTTACTCGCCACTCCACGCGCTTTAGGATGCCGCCTAGCCCAGTACGCTATCCGAAATAGGAGCGACGTAAATTGAACAAATGTGATAGAATTTTGCTGAATTCTTAAATTAACCATAATATAAAATGATCTAATCGGGTCTCTGTTTGCCCTACCCTAGAAGTTTAATAGAGCATTTTACTCGCCATTTCATGCGCTTTGAGATGCCGCTTAGCCCATTACGCTATCTGAAATATCAGCGACACGAATTGAACAAATGTGATAGAATTTCCCTGAACTCTTGTATTAAACAAAATATAAAATGATCTAATCGCGCATCTGATTGCCCTATCATACAAGTTTAATAGTGCATTTTACTCGCCACTCCACGCGCTTTAGGATGCCGCCTAGCCCAGTACGCTATCCGAAATAGGAGCGCCGTAAATTGAACAAATGTGATAGAATTTTGCTGAATTCTTAAATTAACCATAATATAAAATGATCTAATCGGGTCTCTGTTTGCCCTACCCTAGAAGTTTAATAGTGCATTTTACTCGCCATTTCATGCGCTTTGAGATGCCGCGTAACCCAATACGCTATCTGAAATAGGAGCAACGAAAGTTGAACAAATGTGATAGAATTTCGCTGAATTATTTTATTAACCAGAATGTAAAATGATCTTATCGGGTCTCTGTTCGCCCTAGCCTAGAAGTTTAATAGTGCATTTTATTCGCCATTTCATGCGCTTTGTGATGCCGCGTAGCCCAATACGCTATCTGAAATAGGAGCGACGTAAATTGAACAAATGTGATAGAATTTCCCTGAATTCTTATATTACCCTTAATGTAAAATGATCTAATCGGGTCTCTGTTCGCATTATCCTAGAAGTTTAATAGTGCATTATACTCGCCATTTCATGCGCTTTGAGGTGCCGCTTAACCCAATACGCTATCTGCAATAGGAGCGACGTAAATTGAACAAATGTGATAGAATATCGCTGAATTCTTAAATTAACTATAATATAAAATGATCTAATCGGGTCACTGATTGCCCTACCCTAGAAGTTTAATAGTGCATTTTACTCGACATTTCATGCGCTTTGAGATGCCGCTTAGCCCAATACGCTATCGGAAATATGAGCGACGTAAATTGAACAAGTGTGATAGAATTTCGCTGAATTCTTATATTAACAAAAATATAAAATGTTCTAATTGGGTCTCTGTTTGCCCTACCCTAGAAGTTTAATAGTGCATTTTACTCGCCATTTCATGCGCTTTGAGATGGCGCTTAGCCCAATACGCTATCTGAAGTAGGAGCGACGTAAATTGAACGAATGTGATAGAATTTCGCTGGATTCTTATATTAACCAAAATATAAAATGATCTAATCTGGTCTCTGATGGCCCTATCATAGAAGTTTAATAGGGCATTCTACTCGTCATTTCGTGCGCTTTAAGATGCCGCCTAGCCCAGTACGCTATCTGAAATAGGAGCGACGTAAGTTGAACAAATGTGATAGAATTACGCTGAATTCTTATATTAACCGTAATATAAAATGATCTAATCGGGTCTCTGCTAGCCCTATCATAGAAGTTTAATAGTGCATGTTACCCGCCATTCCACGCGCTTTAAGATGCCGCCTAGCCTAGTACGCTATCTGAAATAGGAGCGACGTACGTTGAACAAATGTGATAGAATTACGCTGAATTCTTATATTAACCGTAATATAAAATGATCGAATCGGGTCACTGTTTGCCTTATCCTAGAAGTTTAATAGTGCATTTTACTCGCCATTTCATGCGCATTGAGATGCCGCTTAGCCCAATACGCTATCTGAAATATCAGCGACGTAAATTGAACAAATGTGAGAGACTTTCGCTGAATTCTTATGTTAACCTTAATGTAAAGTGTTCTAATCGGGTCTCTGTTCGCCCTACCCTAGAAGATTAATAGTGCATTTTACTCGCCAATCCACGCGCTTTAAGAGTCCGCCTAGCCCAGTACGCTATCTGAAATAGGAGCGACGTAAATTGAACAAATGTGATAGAATTTGGCTGAATTCTTAAATTAACCATAATATAAAATGATCTAATCGGGTCTCTGTTTGCCCTACCCTAGAAGTTTAATAGTGCATTTTACTCGCCATTTCATGCGCTTTGAGATGCCGCACAGCCCAATACGCTATCTGAAATAGGAGCGACGTAAATTGAACAAATGTGATAGAATTTCCGTGAATCTTTATATTAACCTTAATGTAAAATGATCTAATCGGGTCTCTGTTCGCCCTACCATAGAAGTCTAATGGTGCATTTCACTCGCCATTTCATGCGCTTTGAGATGCCGCATAGCCCAATACGCTATCTGAAATAGGAGCGACGTAAATTGAACAAATGTGATAGAATGTTGCTGAATTCTTAAATTAACCGTAATATAAAATGATCTAATCGGGTCTCTGTTTGCCCTAGCCTAGAAGTTTTAAGAGTGCATTTTATTCGCCATTTCATGCGCTTTGAGATGCCGCTTAGCCGAATACGCTATCTGAAATAGGAGCGACGTAAGTTGAACAAATGTGACAGAATTACGCTGCATTCTTATATTCACCTTAATGTAAAATGATCTCTTCGGGTCTCTGTTCACCCTACCCTAGATGTATAATAGTGCATTTCACTCGTCATTTCATGCGCTTTGAGATGCCGCTTAGCCCAATACGATATCTGAAATAGGAGCGACGTAAATTGAACAAATGTGATAGAATTTCCCTGAATTCTTATATTAACCAAAATATAAAATAATCTAATCGGGTCTCTGATTGCCCTATCATAGAAGTTTAATAGTGCATTTTACTCGCCATTTCACGCGCTCTAAGATGCCGCCTAGCCCAGTACGCTATCTGAAATAGGAGCGACGTAAATTGAACAAATGCGATAGAATTACGCTGAATTCTTAAATTAACCGTAATATAAAATGAACTAATCGGGTCTCTGTTTGCACTACCCTAGAAGTTTAATAGTCCATTTTATTCGCCATTTCATGCGCTTTGAGATGCCGGTTAGCCCAATACGCTATCTGAAATATGAGCGACGTAAATTGAACAAATGTGATAGAATTTCCCTGAAATCTTATATTAAACAAAATATAAAATGATCTAATCTGGTCTGTGAATGCCCTATCATAGAAGCTTAATAGTGCATTTTACTCGCCATTCCACGCGGATTAAGATGCCGGCCAGCCCAGTACGCTATCTGAAATAGGAGCGACGTAATTTGAAGAAATGTGATAGAATTACGCTGAATTCTTATATTAACCGTAATATAAAATGAAGTAATCGGGTCTCCGTTTGCCTTATCCTAGAAGTTTAATAGCGCATTTTACGCGCCATTTCATGCGCTTTGAGATGCCGCTTAGCCCAATACGCTATCTGAAACAGGTGCGACGTAAATTGAACAAATGTGATAGAATTTCGCTGAATTCTTAAATTAACTATAATATAAAATGATCTAATCGGGTCACTGATTGCGCTATCATAGAAGTTTAATAGTGCATTTTACTCGCCATTTCATGCGCTTTGAGATGCCGCTTAGCCCAATACGCTATCTGAAATATCAGCGACACGAATTGAACAAATGTGATAGAATTTCCCTGAAATCTTGTATTAAACAAAATATAAAATGATCTAATCGCGTCTCTGATTGCCCTATCATACAAGCTTAATAGTGCATTTTACTCGCCACTCCACGCGCTTTAGGATGCCGCCTAGCCCAGTACGCTATCCGAAATAGGAGCGACGTAAATTGAACAAATGTGATAGAATTTTGCTGAATTCTTAAATTAACCATAATATAAAATGATCTAATCGGGTCTCTGTTTGCCCTACCCTAGAAGTTTAATAGAGCATTTTACTCGCCATTTCATGCGCTTTGAGATGCCGCTTAGCCCATTACGCTATCTGAAATATCAGCGACACGAATTGAACAAATGTGATAGAATTTCCCTGAACTCTTGTATTAAACAAAATATAAAATGATCTAATCGCGCATCTGATTGCCCTATCATACAAGTTTAATAGTGCATTTTACTCGCCACTCCACGCGCTTTAGGATGCCGCCTAGCCCAGTACGCTATCCGAAATAGGAGCGCCGTAAATTGAACAAATGTGATAGAATTTTGCTGAATTCTTAAATTAACCATAATATAAAATGATCTAATCGGGTCTCTGTTTGCCCTACCCTAGAAGTTTAATAGTGCATTTTACTCGCCATTTCATGCGCTTTGAGATGCCGCGTAACCCAATACGCTATCTGAAATAGGAGCAACGAAAGTTGAACAAATGTGATAGAATTTCGCTGAATTATTTTATTAACCAGAATGTAAAATGATCTTATCGGGTCTCTGTTCGCCCTAGCCTAGAAGTTTAATAGTGCATTTTATTCGCCATTTCATGCGCTTTGTGATGCCGCGTAGCCCAATACGCTATCTGAAATAGGAGCGACGTAAATTGAACAAATGTGATAGAATTTCCCTGAATTCTTATATTACCCTTAATGTAAAATGATCTAATCGGGTCTCTGTTCGCATTATCCTAGAAGTTTAATAGTGCATTATACTCGCCATTTCATGCGCTTTGAGGTGCCGCTTAACCCAATACGCTATCTGCAATAGGAGCGACGTAAATTGAACAAATGTGATAGAATATCGCTGAATTCTTAAATTAACTATAATATAAAATGATCTAATCGGGTCACTGATTGCCCTACCCTAGAAGTTTAATAGTGCATTTTACTCGACATTTCATGCGCTTTGAGATGCCGCTTAGCCCAATACGCTATCGGAAATATGAGCGACGTAAATTGAACAAGTGTGATAGAATTTCGCTGAATTCTTATATTAACAAAAATATAAAATGTTCTAATTGGGTCTCTGTTTGCCTTATCCTAGAAGTTTAGTATTGCATTTTACTCGCCATTTCATGCGGTTTGAGATGCCGCTTAGCCCAATACGCTATCTGAAATATCAGCGACACGAATTGAACAAATGTGATAGAATTTCCCTGAAATCTTGTATTAAACAAAATATAAAATGATCTAATCGCGTCTCTGATTGCCCTATCATACAACTTTAATAGTGCATTTTACTTGCCACTCCACGCGCTTTAGGATGCCGCCTAGCCCAGTACGCTATCCGAAATAGGAGCGACGTAAATTGAACAAATGTGATAGAATTTTTCTGAATTCTTAAATTAACCATAATATAAAATGTTCTAATCGGGTCTCTGTCTGCCCTACCCTAGAAGTTTAATAGTGCATTTTACTCGCCATTTCATGCGCTTTGAGATGCCGCTTAACCCAATACGCTAACTGAAATATGAGCAACGAAAGTTGAACAAATGTGATAGAATTTCGCTGAATTATTTTATTAACCAGAATGTAAAATGATCTAATCGGGTCACTGTTCGCCCTAGCCTAGAAGCTTAATAGTGCATTTTATTCGCCATTTCATGCGCTTTGAGATGCCGCGTAGCCCAGTACGCTACCTGAAATAGGAGCGACGTAAATTGAACAAATGTGATAGAATTTCCCTGAATTCTTATATTAACCTTAATGTAAAATGATCTAATCGGGTCTCTGTTCGCCCTACCCTAGAAGTTTAATAGTGCATTTCACTCGTCATTTCATGCGCTTTCAGTTGCCGCTTAGCCCAATACGCTATCTGAAATAGGAGCGACGTAAATTGAACAAATGTGATAGAATTTCCCTGAAATCTTATATTAAACAAAATATAAAATGATCTAATCGGGTCTCTGATTGCCCTATCATAGAAGATTAGTAGTGCATTTTACTCGCCATTCCACGCGCTTTAAGATGCCGCCTAGCCCAGTACGCTATCTGAAATAGGAGCGACGTAACTTGAACAAATGTGATAGAATTACGCTGCATTCTTATATTAACCGTAATATAAAATGATCTAACCGGGTATCTGTTTGCCCTATCCTAGAAGTTTAATAGTGCATTATACTCGCCATTTCATGCGCTTCGAGATGCCGCTTAGCTCAACACGCTATCTGAAATAGGAGCGACGAAAGTTGAACAAATGTGATAGAATTTCGCTGAATTATTTTATTAACCAGAATGTAAAATGATCTATTCTGGTCTCTGTTCGCCCTACCATAGAAGTCTTATAGTGCATTTCACTCGCCATTTCATGCGCTTTGAGGTGCCGCTTAGCCCAATACGCTATCTGAAATAGGAGCGACCTAAATTGAACGAATGTGATAGAATTTCGCTCAATTCTTAAATTAACCATAATATAAAATGATCTAATCGGGTCTCTGTTTGCCCTACCCTAGAAGTTTAATAGTGCATTTTACTCGCCATTTCATGCGCTTTGAGATGCCGCTTAGCCCAATACGCTGTCTGAAATATCAGCGACAGGAATTGAACAAATGTGATAGAATTGCCCTGAAATCTTGTATTAAACAAAATATAAAATGATCTATTCGCGTCTCTGATTGCCCTATCATACAACTTTAATAGTGCATTTTACTCGCCACTCCACGCGCTTTAGGATGCCGCCTAGCCCAGTACGCTATCCGAAATAGGAGCGACGTAAATTGAACAAATGTGATAGAATTTTGCTGAATTCTTAAATTAACCATAATATAAAATGATCTAATCGGGTCTCTGTTTGCCCTACCCAAGAAGTTTAATAGTGCATTTTACTCGCCATTTCATGCGCTTTGAGATGCCGCTTAACCCAATACGCTATCTGAAATAGGAGCAACGAAAGTTGAACAAATGTGATAGAATTCGGTGAATTATTTTATTAACCAGAATGTAAAATGATCTAATCGGTTCTCTGTTCGCCCAAGCCTAGAAGTTTAATAGTGCATTTTTTTCGCCATTTCATGCGCTTTGTGATGCCGCGTAACCCAATACGCTATCTGAAATAGGAGCGACGTAAATTGAACAAATGTGATAGAATTTCCCTGAATTCCTATATTAACCTTAATGTAAAATGATGTAATCGTGTCTCTGTTCGCCCTACCATAGAAGTCTAATAGTGCATTTCACTCGCCATTTCATGCGCTTTGAGATGCCGCTTAGCACAATACGCTATTTGAAATAGGGGCGACGTAAATTGAACAAATGTGATAGAATTACGCTGAATTCTTATATTAACCGTAATATAAAATGATCTAATCGGGTCTCTGTTTGCCTTATCCTAGAAGTTTAATAGTGCATTTTACTCGCCATTTGATGTGCTTTGAGATGCCGCTTAGCCCAATGCGCTATCTGAAATAGGAGCGACGTAAATTGAACAAATGTGACAGAATTTCGCTGAATTCTTAAATTAACCATAATATAAAATGATCTAATCGGGTCTCTGTTCGCCCTACCATAGAAGTCTAATAGTGCATTTTACTCGCCATTTCATGCTCTTTGAGATGCCGCCTAGCCCAATACGCTATCTGAAATAGGAGCGACGTAAATTGAACAAATGTGATAGAATTTCACTGAATTCTTATATTAATCAAAATATAAAATGATCTAATCTGGTCTCTGTTCGCCCTAGCCTAGAAGTTTAATAGTGCATTCTACTCGCCATTCCACGCGCTTTAAGATGCCGCCTAGCCCAGTACGCTATCTGAAATAGGAGCGACGTAAATTGAACAAATGTGATAAAATTTTGCTGACATCTTAAATTAACCATAATATAAAATGATTTAATCGGGTATCTGTTTGCCCTACCCTAGAAGTTTAATAGTGCATTTTACTCGCCATTTCATGCGCCTTCAGATGCCGCTTAGCCCAATACGCTATCTGAAATAGGAGCGACGTAAATTGAACAAATGAGATAGAATTTCGCTGAATTCTTAAATTAACCATAATATGAAATGATATAATCGGGTCTCTGTTTGCCCTACCCTAGAAGTTTAATAGTGCATTTCACTCGCCATTTCATGCGCTTTGAGATGCCGGTAAGCACAATAAGCTATCTGGAATAGCAGCGACGTAAATTGAACAAATGTGATAGAATTACGCCGTATTCTTATATTTACCGTAATATAAAATGATCTAATCGGGTCTCTGTTTGCCTTATCCTAGAAGTTTAATAGGGCATTTTACTCGCCATTTCATGCGCTTTGAAATGCCGCTTAGCCCAATACGCTATCTGAAATAGGAGCGACGTAAATTGAACAAATGTGATAGAATTTTGCTGAATTCTTAAATTAACCATAATATTAAATGATCTAATCGGGTGTCTGGTTGCCCTACCCTAGAAGCTTAATATTGCATTTTACTCGCCATTTCATGCGCTTTGAGATGCCGCTTAGCCCAATACGCTATCTGGAATAGGAGCGACGTAAATTGAACAAATGTGATAGAATTTCCCTGAATTCTTATATTAACCTTAATGTAAAATGATCTAATCGGGTCTCTGTATGCCCTACCATAGAAATCTAATAGTGCATTTTACTCGCCATTTCATGCGCTTTGAGATGCCGCTTAGCCCAATACGCTAACTGAAATAGGAGCGACGTAAGTTGAACAAATGTGTTAGAATTTCGCTGAATTCTTTTATTAACCATAATGTAAAATGATCTGATCGGGTCTCTGTTCGCCCTAGCCTAGAAGTTTAAGAGTGTATTTTATTCGACATTTCATGCGCTTTGAGATGCCGCTTAGCCGAATACGCTATCTGAAGTAGGAGCGACGTAAATTGAACAAATGCGATAGAATTTCCCTGAAATCTTATATCAAACAAAATATAAAATGATCTAATCGGGTCTCTGATTGCCCTATCATAGAAGTTTAATAGTGCATTTTACTCGCCATTCCACGCGCTTTATGATGCCGCCTAGCCGAGTACGGTATCTGAAATAGGAGCTACGTAAGTTGAACAAATGTGATAGAATTACGCTGAATTCTTATATTGACCGTAATATAAAATGATGTAATCGGGCCTCTGTTTGCCCAATCATAGAAGTTTGATAGTGCATTTTACTCGCCATTTCATGTGCTTTAAGCTGCCGCATAGCCCAATACGCTATCTGAAATAGGAGCGACGTAAATTGAACAAATGTGATAGAATCTCGCTGAATTCTTAAATTAACTATAATATAAAATGATATAATCGGGTCACTGATTGCCCTATCATAGAAGTTTAATAGTGCATTTTACTCGCCATTCCACGCGCTTTAAGTTGCCGCCTAGCCCAGTACGCTATCTGAAATAGGAGCGACGTAAATTGAACAAATGTGATAGAATTTTGCTTAATTCTTAAATTAACCATAACATAAAATGATCTAATCGGGTCTCTGTTTGCCCTACCCTAGTAGTTTAATAGTGCATTTTACTCGCCATTTCATGCGCTTTGAGATGCCGCTTAGCCTAATACGCTATCTGAAATAGGAGCGACGAAAGTTGAACAAATGCGATAGAATTTCGCTGAATTATCTTATTAACCAGAATGTAAAATGATCTAATCTGGGCTCTGTTCGCCCTAGCCTGGAAGTTTAATAGTGGATTTTACTCGGCATTCCACGCGCTTTAAGATGCCGCCTAGCCCAGTACGCTATCTGAAATAGGAGCGACCTAAATTGAACGAATGTGATAGAATTTTGCTGAATTCTTAAATTAACCATAATATAAAATGATCTAATCGGGTCTCTGCTTGCCCTACCCTAGAAGTTTAACAGTGCATTTTACTCGCCATTTCATGCGCTTTGAGATGCCGCATAGCCCAATACGCTATCTGAAATAGGAGCGACGTAAATTGTACAAATGTGATAGAATTTCTGTGAATTCTTATATTAACCTCAATGTAAAATGATCTAATCGGGTCTCTCTTCGCCCTACCATAGAAGTCTTATAGTGCATTTCACTCGCCATTTCATGCGCTTTGAGATGCCGCTTAGCCCAATACGCTATCTGAAATAGGAGCGACCTAAATTGAACGAATGTGATAGAATTTTGCTGAATTCTTAAATTAACCATAATATAAAATGATCTAATCGAGTCTCTGCTTGCCTTACCCTAGAAGTTTAATAGTGCATTTTACTCGTAATTTCATGCGCTTTGAGATGCCGCTTAGCCCAATACGCTATCTGAAATAGGAGCGACGTAAATTGAACAAACGTGATAGAATTTCACTGAATTCTTAAATTAACCATAATATAAAATGATCTAATCGGGTCTCTGTTTGACCTACCCTAGAAGTTTAATAGTGCATTTTACTCGCCATTTCATGTGCTTTGAGATGCCGCATAGCCTAATACGCTATCTGGAATAGGAGCGACGTAAATTGATCAAATGTGATAGAATTTCCCTGAATACTTATATTAACCTTAATGTAAAATGATCTAATCGGCTCTCTGTTCGCCCTACCATAGAAGTCTAATATTGCATTTCACTCGCCATTTCATGCGCTTTGAGATGCCGCTTAGCCCAATACGCTATCTGAAATAGGAGCGACGTAAATTGAACAAATGTGATAGAATTTTGCTGAATTCTTAAATTAACCATAATATTAGATGATGTAATCGGGTCTCTGCTTGCCCTACCCTAGAAGTTTAATAGTGCATTTTACTCGCCATTTCATGCGCTTTGAGATGCCGCTTAGCCCAATACGCTATCTGAAATAGGAGCGACGTAAATTGAACAAATGTGATAGAATTTTGCTGAATTCTTAAATTAACCATAATATGAGATGATGTAATCGGGTCTCTGCTTGCCCTACCCTAGAAGTTTAATAGTGCATTTTACTCGCCATTTCATGCGCTTTGAGCTGCCGCTTAGCCCAAGACGCTATCTGAAATAGGAGCGACTTAAGTTGAAAAAATGTGATAGAATTTCGCTGAATTCTTTTATGAACCATAATGTAAATTGATCTAATCGGGTCTCTGTTCTCCCTAGCCTAGAAGTTTAATAGTGCATTTTATTCTCCATTTCATGCGCCTTGAGATGCCGCTTAGCCCAATACGCTATCTGAAATAGGAGCGACGTAAATTGAACAAATGCGATGGAATTTCCCTGAAATCTTATATTAAACAAAATATAAAATGATCTAATCGGGTCTCTGCTTGCCCTACCCTAGAAGTTTAATAGTGCATTTTACTCGCCATTCCACGCGCTTTAAGATGCCGCCTAGCCCAGTACGCTACCTGAAATAGGAGCGCCGTAAATTGAACAGATGTGATAAAATTTAGCTGACATCTTAAATTAACCATTATATAAAATGATCTAATCGGGTCTCTGTTTGCCCAACCCTAGAAGTTTAATAGTGCATTTTACTCGCCATTTCATGCTCCTTCAGATGCCTCTTAGCCCAATACGCTATCTGAAATAGGAGCGACGTAAATTGAACAAATGTGATAGAATTTCCCTGAAATCTTATATTAAACAAAATATAAAATGATCTGATCGGGTCTCTGCTTGCCCTACCCTAGAAGTTTAATAGTGCATTTTACTCGCCATTTCATGCGCTTTGAGATGCCGCTTAGCCCAATACGCTATCTGAAATAGGAGCGACGTAAATTGAACAAATGTGATAGAATTTTGCTGAATTCTTAAATTAACCATAATATGAGATGATGTAATCGGGTCTCTGCTTGCCCTACCCTAGAAGTTTAATAGTGCATTTTACTCGCCATTTCATGCGCTTTGAGATGCCGCTTAGCCCAATACGCTATCTGAAATAGGAGCGACGTAAATTGAACAAATGTGATAGAATTTTGCTGAATTCTTAAATTAACCATAATATAAAATGATCTAATCGGGTCTCTGATTGCCCTATCATAGAAGTTTAGTAGTGCACTTTACTCGCCATTCCACGCGCTTTAAGATGCCGCCTAGCCCAGTACGCTATCTGAAATAGGAGCGACGTAAGTTGAACAAATGTGATAGAATTTCGCTGAATTCTTAAATTAACCACAATATAAAGTGATCTAATCGGGTCTCTGTACGCCCTACCATAGAAATCTAATAGTGCATTTTACTCGCCATTTCATGCGCTTTGCGATGCCGCTTAGCCCAATACGCTATCTGAAATAGGAGCGACGTAAGTTGAGCAAATGTGATAGAATTTCGCTGAATTCTTTTATTAACCATAATGTAAAATGATCTGATCGGGTCTCTGTTCGCCCTAGCCTAGAAGTTTAAGAGTGCACTTTACTCGCCAATCCACGCGCTTTAAGATGCCGCCTAGCCCAGTACGCTATCTGAAATAGGAGCGACGTAAATTGAACAGATGTGATAAAATTTAGCTGACATCTTAAATTAACCATAATATAAAATGATCTAATCGGGTCTCTGTTTGCCCAACCCTAGAAGTTTAATAGTGCATTTTACTCGCCATTTAATGCGCCTTCAGATGCCTCTTAGCCCAATACGTTATCTGAAATAGGAGCGACGTAAATTGAACAAATGTGATAGAATTTCCCTGAATTCGTATATTAACCCAAATATAAAATGATCTAATCGAGTCTCTGATTGCCCTATCATCGAAGTTTGATAGTGCATTTCACTCGCCATTCCACGCGCTTTAAGATGCCGCCTAGCCTAGCACGCTATCTGAAATAGGAGCGACGTAAATTGAACAAATGTGATAGAATTTTGCTGAATTCTTAAATTAACCATAATATAAAATGATCTAATCGGGTCTCTGTTCGCCCTAGCCGAGAAGTTTAATAGTGCATTTTATTCGCCATTTCATGCGCTTTGAGATGCCGCTTAGCCGAATACGCTATCTGAAATAGGAGCGACGTAAATTGCACAAATGTGATAGGATTTCCCTGAATTCTTATATTAAACAAAATATAAAATGATCTAATCGGGTCTCCGATTGCCCTATCATAGAAGTTTAGTACTGCGTTTTACTCGCCATTCCACGCGCTTTACGTTGCCGCCTAGTCCAGTACGCTATCTCAAGCAGGAGCGACGTAAATTGAACAAATGTGATAGAATTTCGCTGAATTCTTAAATTAACCATAATATGAAATGATATAATCGGGTCTCTGTTTGCCCTACCCTAGAAGTTTAATAGTGCATTTCACTCGCCATTTCATGCGCTTTGAGATGCCGGTAAGCACAATAAGCTATCTGGAATAGCAGCGACGTAAATTGAACAAATGTGATAGAATTACGCCGTATTCTTATATTTACCGTAATATAAAATGATCTAATCGGGTCTCTGTTTGCCTTATCCTAGAAGTTTAATAGGGCATTTTACTCGCCATTTCATGCGCTTTGAAATGCCGCTTAGCCCAATACGCTATCTGAAATAGGAGCGACGTAAATTGAACAAATGTGATAGAATTTTGCTGAGTTCTTAAATTAACCATAATATAAAATGATCTAATCGGGTGTCTGGTTGCCCTACCCTAGAAGCTTAATATTGCATTTTACTCGCCATTTCATGCGCTTTGAGCTGCCGCTTAGCCCAATACGCTATCGGAAATAGGAGCGACGTAAGATGAAAAAATGTGATAGAGTTTCGCTGAATTCTTTTATGAACCGTAATGTAAAATGATCTAATCGGGTCTCTGTTCTCCCTAGCCTAGAAGTTTAATAGTGCATCTTATTCGCCATTTCATGCGCTTTGAGATGCCGCTTAGCCGAATACGCTATCTGAATTAGGAGCGACGTAAATTGAACAAATGTGATCGAAATTCCCTGAAATCTGATATTATACAAAATATAAAATGATCTAATCGGGTCTCTGATTGCCCTATCATAGAAGTTGAGTAGTGAATTTTACTCGCCATTCCACGCGCTTTAAGATTCCGCCTAGCCCAGTACGCTATCTGAAATAGGAGCGACGTAAATTGAACAAATGTGATAGAATTTTGCTGAATTCTTAAATTAACCATAATATGAGATGATGTAATCGGGTCTCTGCTTGCCCTACCCTAGAAGTTTGATAGTGCATTTTACTCGCCATTTCTTGCGCTTTGAGATGCAGCTTAGCCCAATACACTATCTGAAATAGGAGCGACGTAAATTGAACAAAGGTGATAGAATTTTGCTGAATTCTTAAATTAACCATAGTATAAAATGATCTAATCGGGTCTCTGTTTGCCCTACCCTAGAAGTTTAATAGTGCATTTTGCTCGCCATTTCATGCGCTTTGAGATGCCGCTTAGCCCAATACGCTATCTGAAATAGGAGCGACGTAAATTGAACAAATGTGATAGAATTTCGCTGAATTCTTAAATTAACTATAATATAAATTGATCTAATCGGGTCACTGATTGCCCTACCCTAGAAGTTTAATAGTGCACTTTACTCGCCATTTCATGCGCTTTGAGATGCCGCTTAGCCCAATACGCTATCTGAAATAGGAGCGACGTAAATTGAACAAATGTGATAGAATCTCGCTGAATTCTTAAATTAACCATAATATAAAATGATCTAATCGGGTATCTGTTTGCCCTACCCTAGAAGCTTAATATTGCATTTTACTCGCCATTTCATGCGCTTTGAGCTGCCGCTTAGCCCAATACGCTATCTGAAATAGGAGCGACTTAAGTTGAAAAAATGTGATAGAATTTCGCTGAATTCTTTTATGAACCATAATGTAAATTGATCTAATCGGGTCTCTGTTCTCCCTAGCCTAGAAGTTTAATAGTGCATTTTATTCTCCATTTCATGCGCCTTGAGATGCCGCTTAGCCCAATACGCTATCTGAAATAGGAGCGACGTAAATTGAACAAATGCGATGGAATTTCCCTGAAATCTTATATTAAACAAAATATAAAATGATCTAATCGGGTCTCTGCTTGCCCTACCCTAGAAGTTTAATAGTGCATTTTACTCGCCATTCCACGCGCTTTAAGATGCCGCCTAGCCCAGTACGCTACCTGAAATAGGAGCGACGTAAATTGAACAGATGTGATAAAATTTAGCTGACATCTTAAATTAACCATTATATAAAATGATCTAATCGGGTCTCTGTTTGCCCAACCCTAGAAGTTTAATAGTGCATTTTACTCGCCATTTCATGCTCCTTCAGATGCCTCTTAGCCCAATACGCTATCTGAAATAGGAGCGACGTAAATTGAACAAATGTGATAGAATTTCCCTGAAATCTTATATTAAACAAAATATAAAATGATCTAATCGGGTCTCTGCTTGCCCTACCCTAGAAGTTTAATAGTGCATTTTACTCGCCATTTCATGCGCTTTGAGATGCCGCTTAGCCCAATACGCTATCTGAAATAGGAGCGACGTAAATTGAACAAATGTGATAGAATTTTGCTGAATTCTTAAATTAACCATAATATGAGATGATGTAATCGGGTCTCTGCTTGCCCTACCCTAGAAGTTTAATAGTGCATTTTACTCGCCATTTCATGCGCTTTGAGATGCCGCTTAGCCCAAAACGCTATCTGAAATAGGAGCGACGTAAATTGAACAAATGTGATAGAATTTCGCTGAATTCTTAAATTAACCATAATATAAAATGATCTAATCGGGTCTCTGATTGCCCTATCATAGAAGTTTAGTAGTGCACTTTACTCGCCATTCCACGCGCTTTAAGATGCCGCCTAGCCCAGTACGCTATCTGAAATAGGAGCGACGTAAGTTGAACAAATGTGATAGAATTTCGCTGAATTCTTAAATTAACCACAATATAAAGTGATCTAATCGGGTCTCTGTACGCCCTACCATAGAAATCTAATAGTGCATTTTACTCGCCATTTCATGCGCTTTGACATGCCGCTAAGCACAATAAGCTATCTGAAATAGGAGCGACGTAAATTGAACAAATGTGATAGAATTACGCCGAATTCTTATATTAACCGTAATATAAAATGTTCTAATCGGGTCTCTGTTTGCCTTATCCTAGAAGTTTAATAGTGCATTGTACTCGCCATTCCACGCGCTTTAAGATGCCGCCTAGCCCAGTACGCTATCTGAAATAGGAGCGACGTAAATTGAACAAATGTGATAGAATTTCGCTGAATTCTTAAATTAACCATAATATAAAATGATCTAATCGGGTCTCTGTTTGCCTTATCCTAGAAGTTTGATAGTGCATTTTACTCGCCATTTCATGCGCTTTGCGATGCCGCTCAATACGCCCTATACGCTATCTGAAATAGGAGCGACGTAAATTGAACAAGTGTGATAGAATTTCACTGAATTCTTAATTTATCCATAATATAAAATGATCTAATCGGGTCTCTGCTTGCCCTACCCTAGAAGTTTAACAGTGCATTTTACTCGCCATTTCATGCGCTTTGAGATGCCGCATAGCCCAATACGCTATCTGAAATAGCAGCGACGTAAATTGAACAAATGTGATAGAATTTCTGTGAATTCTTATATTAACCTCAATGTAAAATGATCTAATCGGGTCTCTCTTCGCCCTACCATAGAAGTCTTATAGTGCATTTCACTCGCCATTTCATGCGCTTTGAGATGCCGCTTAGCCCAATACGCTATCTGAAATAGGAGCGACCTAAATTGAACGAATGTGATAGAATTTTGCTGAATTCTTAAATTAACCATAATATAAAATGATCTAATCGAGTCTCTGCTTGCCCTAAACTAGAAGTTTAATAGTGCATTTTACTCGTCATTTCATGCGCTTTGAGATGCCGCTTAGCCCTATATGCTATCTGAAATAGGAGCGACGTAAATTGAACAAACGTGATAGAATTTCACTGAATTCTTAAATTAACCATAATATAAAATGATCTAATCGAGTCTCTGTTTGACCTACCCTAGAAGTTTAATAGTGCATTTTACTCGCCATTTCATGCGCTTTGAGATGCCGCATAGCCTAACACGCTATCTGGAATAGGAGCGACGTAAATTGATCAAATGTGATAGAATTTCCCTGAATACTTATATTAACCTTAATGTAAAATGATCTAATCGGCTCTCTGTTCGCCCTACCATAGAAGTCTAATAGTGCATTTCACTCGCCATTTCATGCGCTTTGAGATGCCGCTTAGCCCAATACGCTATCTGAAATAGGAGCGACGTAAATTGAACAAATGTGATAGAATTTTGCTGAATTCTTAAATTAACCATAATATAAAATGATCTAATCGGGTATCTGTTTGCCCTACCCTAGAAGCTTAATATTGCATTTTACTCGCCATTTCATGCGCTTTGAGCTGCCGCTTAGCCCAATACGCTATCTGAAATAGGAGCGACTTAAGTTGAAAAAATGTGATAGAATTTCGCTGAATTCTTAAATTAACCATAATATGAGATGATGTAATCGGGTCTCTGCTTGCCCTACCCTAGAAGTTTAATAGTGCATTTTACTCGCCATTTCATGCGCTTTGAGATGCCGCTTAGCCCAAAACGCTATCTGAAATAGGAGCGACGTAAATTGAACAAATGTGATAGAATTTCGCTGAATTCTTAAATTAACCATAATATAAAATGATCTAATCGGGTCTCTGATTGCCCTATCATAGAAGTTTAGTAGTGCACTTTACTCGCCATTCCACGCGCTTTAAGATGCCGCCTAGCCCAGTACGCTATCTGAAATAGGAGCGACGTAAGTTGAACAAATGTGATAGAATTTCGCTGAATTCTTAAATTAACCACAATATAAAGTGATCTAATCGGGTCTCTGTACGCCCTACCATAGAAATCTAATAGTGCATTTTACTCGCCATTTCATGCGCTTTGACATGCCGCTAAGCACAATAAGCTATCTGAAATAGGAGCGACGTAAATTGAACAAATGTGATAGAATTACGCCGAATTCTTATATTAACCGTAATATAAAATGTTCTAATCGGGTCTCTGTTTGCCTTATCCTAGAAGTTTAATAGTGCATTGTACTCGCCATTCCACGCGCTTTAAGATGCCGCCTAGCCCAGTACGCTATCTGAAATAGGAGCGACGTAAATTGAACAAATGTGATAGAATTTCGCTGAATTCTTAAATTAACCATAATATAAAATGATCTAATCGGGTCTCTGTTTGCCTTATCCTAGAAGTTTGATAGTGCATTTTACTCGCCATTTCATGCGCTTTGCGATGCCGCTCAATACGCCCTATACGCTATCTGAAATAGGAGCGACGTAAATTGAACAAGTGTGATAGAATTTCACTGAATTCTTAATTTATCCATAATATAAAATGATCTAATCGGGTCTCTGCTTGCCCTACCCTAGAAGTTTAACAGTGCATTTTACTCGCCATTTCATGCGCTTTGAGATGCCGCATAGCCCAATACGCTATCTGAAATAGCAGCGACGTAAATTGAACAAATGTGATAGAATTTCTGTGAATTCTTATATTAACCTCAATGTAAAATGATCTAATCGGGTCTCTCTTCGCCCTACCATAGAAGTCTTATAGTGCATTTCACTCGCCATTTCATGCGCTTTGAGATGCCGCTTAGCCCAATACGCTATCTGAAATAGGAGCGACCTAAATTGAACGAATGTGATAGAATTTTGCTGAATTCTTAAATTAACCATAATATAAAATGATCTAATCGAGTCTCTGCTTGCCCTAAACTAGAAGTTTAATAGTGCATTTTACTCGTCATTTCATGCGCTTTGAGATGCCGCTTAGCCCTATATGCTATCTGAAATAGGAGCGACGTAAATTGAACAAACGTGATAGAATTTCACTGAATTCTTAAATTAACCATAATATAAAATGATCTAATCGAGTCTCTGTTTGACCTACCCTAGAAGTTTAATAGTGCATTTTACTCGCCATTTCATGCGCTTTGAGATGCCGCATAGCCTAACACGCTATCTGGAATAGGAGCGACGTAAATTGATCAAATGTGATAGAATTTCCCTGAATACTTATATTAACCTTAATGTAAAATGATCTAATCGGCTCTCTGTTCGCCCTACCATAGAAGTCTAATAGTGCATTTCACTCGCCATTTCATGCGCTTTGAGATGCCGCTTAGCCCAATACGCTATCTGAAATAGGAGCGACGTAAATTGAACAAATGTGATAGAATTTTGCTGAATTCTTAAATTAACCATAATATAAAATGATCTAATCGGGTATCTGTTTGCCCTACCCTAGAAGCTTAATATTGCATTTTACTCGCCATTTCATGCGCTTTGAGCTGCCGCTTAGCCCAATACGCTATCTGAAATAGGAGCGACTTAAGTTGAAAAAATGTGATAGAATTTCGCTGAATTCTTTTATGAACCATAATGTAAATTGATCTAATCGGGTCTCTGTTCTCCCTAGCCTAGAAGTTTAATAGTGCATTTTATTCTCCATTTCATGCGCCTTGAGATGCCGCTTAGCCCAATACGCTATCTGAAATAGGAGCGACGTAAATTGAACAAATGCGATGGAATTTCCCTGAAATCTTATATTAAACATAATATAAAATGATCTAATCGGGTCTCTGATTGCCCTATCATAGAAGTTTAGTAGTGCATTTTACTCGCCATTCCACGCGCTTTAAGATGCCGCCTAGCCCAGTACGCTACCTGAAATAGGAGCGACGTAAATTGAACAGATGTGATAAAATTTAGCTGACATCTTAAATTAACCATAATATAAAATGATCTAATCGGGTCTCTGTTTGCCCAACCCTAGAAGTTTAATAGTGCATTTTACTCGCCATTTCATGCTCCTTCAGATGCCTCTTAGCCCAATACGCTATCTGAAATAGGAGCGACGTAAATTGAACAAATGTGATAGAATTTCCCTGAAATCTTATATTAAACAAAATATAAAATGATCTAATCGGGTCTCTGCTTGCCCTACCCTAGAAGTTTAATAGTGCATTTTACTCGCCATTTCATGCGCTTTGAGATGCCGCTTAGCCCAATACGCTATCTGAAATAGGAGCGACGTAAATTGAACAAATGTGATAGAATTTTGCTGAATTCTTAAATTAACCATAATATGAGATGATGTAATCGGGTCTCTGCTTGCCCTACCCTAGAAGTTTAATAGTGCATTTTACTCGCCATTTCATGCGCTTTGAGATGCCGCTTAGCCCAATACGCTATCTGAAATAGGAGCGACGTAAATTGAACAAATGTGATAGAATTTTGCTGAATTCTTAAATTAACCATAATATAAAATGATCTAATCGGGTCTCTGATTGCCCTATCATAGAAGTTTAGTAGTGCACTTTACTCGCCATTCCACGCGCTTTAAGATGCCGCCTAGCCCAGTACGCTATCTGAAATAGGAGCGACGTAAGTTGAACAAATGTGATAGAATTTTGTTGAATTCTTAAATTAACCACAATATAAAGTGATCTAATCGGGTCTCTGTACGCCCTACCATAGAAATCTAATAGTGCATTTTACTCGCCATTTCATGCGCTTTGCGATGCCGCTTAGCCCAATACGCTTTCTGAAATAGGAGCGACGTAAGTTGAGCAAATGTGATAGAATTTCGCTGAATTCTTTTATTAACCAAAATATAAAATGATCTAATCGGGTCTCTGTTTGCCTTATCCTAGAAGTTTAATAGTGCATTTCACTCGTCATTTCATGCGCTTTGAGATGCCGCTAAGCACAATAAGCTATCTGGAATAGCAACGACGTAAATTGAACAAATGTGATAGAATTACGCCGAATTCTTATATTAACCGTAATATAAAATGTTCTAATCGGGTCTCTGTTTGCCTTATCCTAGAAGTTTAATAGTGCATTGTACTCGCCATTCCACGCGCTTTAAGATGCCGCCTAGCCCAGTACGCTACCTGAAATAGGAGCGACGTAAATTGAACAAATGTGATAGAATTTCGCTGAATTCTTAAATTAACCATAATATAAAATGATCTAATCGGGTCTCTGTTTGCCTTATCCTAGAAGTTTGATAGTGCATTTTACTCGCCATTTCATGCGCTTTGCGATGCCGCTCAATACGCCCTATACGCTATCTGAAATAGGAGCGACGTAAATTGAACAAGTGTGATAGAATTTCACTGAATTCTTAATTTATCCATAATATAAAATGATCTAATCGTGTCTCTGTTTGACCTACCCTAGAAGTTTAATAGTGCATTTTACTCGCCATTTCATGTGCTTTGAGATGCTGCATAGCCCAATACGCTATCTGGAATAGGAGCGACGTAAATTGATCAAATGTGATAGAATTTCCCTGAATTCTTATATTAACCTTAATGTAAAATGATCTAATCGGGTCTCTGTTTGCCCTAACCTAGAAGCTTAATATTGCATTTTACTCGCCATTTCATGCGCTTGGGCTGCCGCTTAGCCCAATACGCTATCTGAAATAGGAGCGACGTAAGTTGAAAAAATGTGATAGAATTTCGCTGAATTCTTTTATGAACCATAATGTAAAATGATCTAATCGGGTCTCTGTTCTCCCTAGCCTAGAAGTTTAATAGTGCATTTTATTCTCCATTTCATGCTCTTTGAGATGCCGCTTAGCCCAATACGCTATCTGAAATAGGAGCGACGTCAATTGAACAAATGCGATAGAATTTCCCTGAAATCTTATATTAAACAAAATATAAAATGATCTAATCGGGTCTCTGTACGCCCTACCATAGAAATCTAATAGTGCATTTTACTCGCCATTTCATGCGCTTTGAGATGCCGCTTAGCCCAATACGCTATCTGAAATAGGAGCGACGTAAATTGAATAAATGTGATGGAATTTCGATGAATTCTTATATTAACCAAAATATAAAATGATCTAATCGGGTCTCTGATTGCCCTATCATAGAAGTTTAATAGTGCATTTTACTCGCCAATCCACGCGCTTTAAGATGCCGCCTAGCCCAGTGCGCTATCTGAAATAGGAGCGACGTAAATTGAACAAATGTGATAGAATTTCGCTGAATTCTTAAATTAACCATAATATAAAATGATCTAATCGAGTCTCTGCTTGCCCTACCCTAGAAGTTTAATAGTGCATTTTACTCGTCATTTCATGCGCTTTGAGATGCCGCTTTGCCCAATACGCTATCTGAAATAGGAGCGACGTAAATTGAACGAATGTGATAGAATTTCGCTCAATTCTTAAATTAACCATAATATAAAATGATCTAATCGGGTCTCTGTTTGCCCTACCCTAGAACTTTAATAGTGCATTTTACTCGTCATTTCATGCGCTTTGAGATGCCGCTTAGCCTATTACGCGATCTGAAATAGGAGCGATATAAGTTGAACAAATGTGATAGAATTTCGCTGAACTCTTTTATTAACCATAATGTAAAAGGATCTAATCGGATCTCTGTTCGCCCTAGCCTAGAACTTTAATAGTGCATTTTATTCGCCATTTCATACGCTTTGAGGTGCCGCTTTGCCCAATACGCTATCTGAAATAGGAGCGACGTAAATTGAACAAATGTGATAGAATTTCACTGAATTCTTATATTAACCAAAATATAAAATGATCTAATCGGGTCTCTGATTGCCCTAGCACAGAAGTTTAATAGTGCATTTTACTCGCCATTCCGCGCGCTTTAAGATGCCGCATAGCCCAGTTCGCTATCTGAAATATGAGAGACGTAAATTGAACAAATGTGATAGAATTTCGCTGAATTCTTATATTAACCAAAATATAAAATGATCTAATCGGGTCTCTGTTTGCCTTATCCTAGAAGTTTAATAGTGCATTTCACTCGTCATTTCATGCGCTTTGAGATGCCGCTAAGCACAATAAGCTATCTGGAATAGCAACGACGTAAATTGAACAAATGTGATAGAATTACGCCGAATTCTTATATTAACCGTAATATAAAATGTTCTAATCGGGTCTCTGTTTGCCTTATCCTAGAAGTTTAATAGTGCATTGTACTCGCCATTCCACGCGCTTTAAGATGCCGCCTAGCCCAGTACGCTACCTGAAATAGGAGCGACGTAAATTGAACAAATGTGATAGAATTTCGCTGAATTCTTAAATTAACCATAATATAAAATGATCTAATCGGGTCTCTGTTTGCCTTATCCTAGAAGTTTGATAGTGCATTTTACTCGCCATTTCATGCGCTTTGCGATGCCGCTCAATACGCCCAATACGCTATCTGAAATAGGAGCGACGTAAATTGAACAAGTGTGATAGAATTTCACTGAATTCTTAATTTATCCATAATATAAAATGATCTAATCGTGTCTCTGTTTGACCTACCCTAGAAGTTTAATAGTGCATTTTACTCGCCATTTCATGTGCTTTGAGATGCTGCATAGCCCAATACGCTATCTGGAATAGGAGCGACGTAAATTGATCAAATGTGATAGAATTTCCCTGAATTCTTATATTAACCTTAATGTAAAATGATCTAATCGGGTCTCTGTTTGCCCTAACCTAGAAGCTTAATATTGCATTTTACTCGCCATTTCATGCGCTTGGGCTGCCGCTTAGCCCAATACGCTATCTGAAATAGGAGCGACGTAAGTTGAAAAAATGTGATAGAATTTCGCTGAATTCTTTTATGAACCATAATGTAAAATGATCTAATCGGGTCTCTGTTCTCCCTAGCCTAGAAGTTTAATAGTGCATTTTATTCTCCATTTCATGCTCTTTGAGATGCCGCTTAGCCCAATACGCTATCTGAAATAGGAGCGACGTAAATTGAACAAATGCGATAGAATTTCCCTGAAATCTTATATTAAACAAAATATAAAATGATCTAATCGGGTCTCTGTACGCCCTACCATAGAAATCTAATAGTGCATTTTACTCGCCATTTCATGCGCATTGAGATGCCGCTTAGCCCAATACGCTATCTGAAATAGGAGCGACGTAAGGTGAACAAATGTGATAGAATTTCGCTGAATTCTTTTATTAACCATAATGTAAAATGATCTAATCGGGTCTCTGTTCGCCCTAGCCTAGAAGTATAATAGTGCATTTTACTCGCCATTTCATGCGCTTTGAGATGCCGCTTAGCCCAATACGCTATCTGAAATAGGAGCGACGTAAATTGAACAAATGTGATAGAATTTCGCTGAATTCTGAAATTAACTATAATATAAAATGATCTAATCGGGACTCTGTTTGCCCTACCCTAGAAGTTTAATAGTGCATTTTACTCGCCATTCCACGCGCTTTAAGATGCCGCTTAGTCCAGTACGCTATCCGAAATAGGAGCGACGTAAATTGAACAAATGTGATAGAATTACGCTTAATTCTTATATTAACATTAATATAAAATGATCTAATCGGGTCTCTGATTGCCCTATCATAGAAGGCTAATAGTGCATTTTACTCGCTATTCCACGCGCTCTAAGATGGCGGCTAGCCCAGTAGGCTATCTGAAGTAGGAGTGACGTAAATTGAACAAATGTGATAGAATTGCGCTTAATTCTTATATTAACCGTAATATAAAATGATCTAATCGGGTCTCTGTTTGTCCTACCCTAGAAGTTTAATAGTGCATTTCACTCGTAATTTGATGCGCTTTGAGATGCCGCTTAGCCCAATACGCTATCTGAAATAGGAGCGACGTAAATTGAACAAATGTGATAGAATTTCCCTGAATTCTTATATTATCCTTAATGTAAAATGATCTAATCGAGTCTCTGTTCGACCTACCCTAGAAGTTTAATAGTGCATTTCACTCGTCATTTCATGCGCTTTGAGGTGCCGCTTAGCCCTATAAGCTATCTGAAATAGGAGCGACGTAAATTGAATAAATGTGATAGAATTTCGCTGAATTCTTATATTAACCAAATTATAAAATGATCTAATCGGGTCTCTGATTGCCCTATTATAGATGTCCAATAGTGCATTTTACTCGCCATTCCACGCGCTTTAAGATGCCGCTTAGTCCAGTACGCTATCCGAAATAGGAGCGACGTAAATTGAACAAATGTGATAGAATTACGCTTAATTCTTATATTAACCTTAATGTAAAATGATCTAATCGGGTCTCTGTTTGCCCTAGCCTAGAAGATTAATAGTGCATTTTATTCGACATTCCGTGCGCTTTGAGATGCTGCTTAGCCCAATACGCTATCTGAAATAGGACCGACGGTAAATTGAACAAATGTCATAGAATTTTGCTGAATTCTTAAATTAACCATAATACAAAATGATCTAATCGGGTCTCTGTTTGCCCTACCCTAGAAGTATAATAGTGCATTTTACTCGCCATTTCATGCACTCTGAGATGCCGCTTAGCTCAATACGCTATCTGAAATATGAGCGACGTAAATTGAACAAATGTGATAGATATCTCTGAAATCTTATATTAAACAAAATATAAAATGATCTAATCGGGTCTCTGATTGCCCTATCATAGAAGTTTAGGAGTGCATTTTACTCGCCATTTCATGCGCTTTGAGATGCCGCTTAGCACAGTACGCTATCTGAAATAGGAGCGACGTAAATTGAACAAATGGGATAGAATTTTGCTGAATTCTTATATTAACCTTAATGTAAAATGATCTAATCGGGTCTCTGTTCGCCCTACCCTAGAAGTTTAATGTTGCCTTTCACTCGTCATTTCATGCGCCTTGAGATGCCGCCTAGCCGAGTACACTACCTTAAATAGGAGCGACGTAAATTGAACAAATGTGATAGAATTTCGCTGAATTCTTATATTAACCAAATTATAAAATGATCTAATCGGGTCTCTGATTGCCCTATTATAGAAGTTCAATAGTGCGTTTTACTCGCCATTCCACGCGCTTTAAGATGCCGCACCGCCCAGTACGCTATCTGAAATAGGAGCGACGTAAATTGAACAAATGTGATAGAATTTTGCTGAATTCCTAAATTGACGGTAATATAAAATGATCAAATCGGGTCTCTGTTAGACCTACCCTAGAAGTTTAATAGTGCATTTTACTCGCCATTTCATGCGCTTTGAGATGCCGCTTAGCACAATACGCTATCTGAAATAGGAGCGACGTAAATTGAACAAATGTGATAGAATTTCGCTGAATTCTTTTATTAACCGTAATGTAAAATGATCTAATCTTGTCTCTGTTCGCCCTAGCCTATAAGTCTAATAGTGCATTTTATTCGCCATCTCATGCGCTTTGAGATGCCGCTTAGCCCAATACGCTATCTGAAATAGGAGCGACGTAAATTGAACAAATGTGATAGAATTTCCCTGAATTCTTATATTAACCTTAATGTAAAATGATCTAATCGGGTCTCTGTTTGCCCTAGCCTAGAAGATTAATAGTGCATTTCATTCGACATTCCGTGCGCTTTGAGATGCTGCTTAGCCCAATACGCTATCTGAAATAGGAGCGACGTAAATTGAACAAATGTGATAGAATTTCCCTGAAATCTTATATTAAACAAAATATAAAATGATCTGATCGGGTCCCTGATTGCCCTATCGTAGAAGTTTAATAGTGCATTATACTCGCCATTCCACGCGCTTTAAGGTGCCGCCTAGCCCAGTACGCTATCTGAAATAGGAACGACGTAAATTGAACAAAAGTGAAGGAATTTTGCTGAATGATTTATTTAACCATAATATAAAATGATCTAATCGGGTCTCTGTTTGCCCTACCCTAGAAGTTTAATAGTGCAATTTTACTCGTCATTTCATGCGCTTTGAGATGCCGCTTTGCCCAATACGCTATCTGATCTAGGAGCGACGTAAATTTAACGAATGTGATAGTATTTCGCTGAATTCTTAAATTAACCATAATATAAAATGATCTAGTCGGGTCTCTGTTTGCCCTACCCTAGAACTTTAATAGTGCATTTTACTCCACATTTTATGCGCTTTGAGATGCCGCTTAGCCCAATACGCTATCTGAAATAGGAGCGATATAAATTGAACAAATGTGATAGAATTTCGCTGAATTCTTATATTAACCAAAATATAAAATGATCTAATCGGGTCTCTTATTGCCCTATCATAGATGATTCATAGTGCATTTTACTCGCCCTTCCACGCGCTTTAAGATGCCGTCTAGCCCAGTACGCTATCTGAAATAGGAGCGACGTAAATTGAACAAATGTGACAGAATTTCCCTGAAATCTTATATTAAACAAAATATAAAATGATCTAATCAGGTCTCTGTTTGCCCTAGCCTAGAAGATTAATAGTGCATTTTACTCGCCATTCCACGCGCTTTATGCTGACGCCTAGCCCAGTACGCTATCTGAAATTGGAGCGACGTAAATTGAACAAATGTGATAGAATTTCGCTGAATTCTTATATTAACCAAAATATAAAATGATCTAATCGGGTCTCTGATTGCCCTATCATAGAAGTTTAATAGTGCATTTTACTCGACATTCCGGGCGCTTTAAGGTGCCGCCTAGCCCAGTACGCTATCTGAAATAGGAACGACGTAAATTGAACAAAAGTGAAGGAATTTTGCTGAATGATTTAATTAACCATAATATAAAATGATCTAATCGGGTCTCAGTTTGCCCTACCCTAGAAGTTTAATAGTGCGTTTTACTCGCCATTTCATGCGCATTGAGATGCCGCTTAGCCCAATACGCTATCTGAAATAGGAGCGACGTAAGGTGAACAATTGTGATAGAATTTCGCTGAATTCTTTTATTAACCATAATGTAAAATGATCTAATCGGGTCTCTGTTCGCCCTAGCCTAGAAGTATAATAGTGCATTTTACTCGCCATTTCATGCGCTTTGAGATGCCGCTTAGCCCAATACGCTATCTGAAATAGGAGCGACGTAAATTGAACAAATGTGATAGAATTTCGCTGAATTCTGAAATTAACTATAATATAAAATGATCTAATCGGGTCTCTGTTTGCCCTACCCTAGAAGTTTAATAGTGCATTTTACTCGCCATTCCACGCGCTTTAAGATGCCGCTTAGTCCAGTACGCTATCCGAAATAGGAGCGACGTAAATTGAACAAATGTGATAGAATTACGCTTAATTCTTATATTAACATTAATATAAAATGATCTAATCGGGTCTCTGATTGCCCTATCATAGAAGGCTAATAGTGCATTTTACTCGCTATTCCACGCGCTCTAAGATGGCGGCTAGCCCAGTAGGCTATCTGAAATAGGAGTGACGTAAATTGAACAAATGTGATAGAATTACGCTTAATTCTTATATTAACCGCAATATAAAATGATCTAATCGGGTCTCTGTTTGTCCTACCCTAGAAGTTTAATAGTGCATTTCACTCATCATTTCATGCGCTTTGAGATGCCGCTTAGCCGAATACGCTATCTGAAATAGGAGCGACGTAAATTGAACAAATGTGATAGAATTTCCCTGAATTCTTATATTAACCTTAATGTAAAATGATCTAATCTGGTCTCTGTTTGCCCTAGCCAAGAAGATTAATAGTGCATTTTATTGGACATTCCATGCGCTTTGAGATGCCGCTTAGCCCTATAAGCTATCTCAAATAGGAGCGACGTAAATTGAATAAATGTGATAGAATTTCGCTGAATTCTTATATTAACCAAATTATAAAATGATCTAATCGGGTCTCTGATTGCCCTATTATAGAAGTTCAATAGTGCGTTTTACTCGCCATTCCACGCGCTTTAAGATGCCGCCTCGCCCAGTACGCTATCTGAAATAGGAGCGACGTAAATTGAACAAATGTGATAGAATTTTGCTGAATTCCTAAATTGACGGTAATATAAAATGATCTAATCGGGTCTCTGTTAGACCTACCCTAGAAGTTTAATAGTGCATTTTACTCGCCATTTCATGCGCTTTGAGATGCCGCTTAGCACAATACGCTATCTGAAATAGGAGCGACGTAAATTGAACAAATGTGATAGAATTACGCTGAATTCTTATATTAACCGTAATATAAAATGATCTAATCGGGTCTCTCTTTGCCTTACCCTAGAAGTTTAATAGTGCATTTCACTCGTCATTTCATGCGCTTTGAGATGCCGCTTAGCCCACTACGCTATCTGAAATAGGAGAGACGTAAATTGAACAAATGTGATAGAATTTCGCTGAATTCTTTTATTAACCGTAATGTAAAATGATCTAATCTTGTCTCTGTTCGCCCTAGCCTATAAGTTTAATAGTGCATTTTATTCGCCATCTCATGCGCTTTGAGATGCCGCTTAGCCCAATACGCTATCTGAAATAGGAGCGACGTAAATTGAACAAATGTGATAGAATTTCCCTGAATTCTTATATTAACCTTAATGTAAAATGATCTAATCGGGTCTCTGTTTGCCCTAGCCTAGAAGATTAATAGTGCATTTCATTCGACATTCCGTGCGCTTTGAGATGCTGCTTAGCCCAATACGCTATCTGAAATAGGAGCGACGTAAATTGAACAAATGTGATAGAATTTCCCTGAAATCTTATATTAAACAAAATATAAAATGATCTGATCGGGTCCCTGATTGCCCTATCGTAGAAGTTTAATAGTGCATTATACTCGTCATTCCACGCGCTTTAAGGTGCCGCCTAGCCCAGTACGCTATCTGAAATAGGAACGACGTAAATTGAACAAAAGTGAAGGAATTTTGCTGAATGATTTAATTAACCATAATATAAAATGATCTAATCGGGTCTCTGTTTGCCCTACCCTAGAAGTTTAATAGTGCAATTTTACTCGTCATTTCATGCGCTTTGAGATGCCGCTTTGCCCAATACGCTATCTGATCTAGGAGCGACGTAAATTTAACGAATGTGATAGTATTTCGCTGAATTCTTAAATTAACCATAATATAAAATGATCTAGTCGGGTCTCTGTTTGCCCTACCCTAGAACTTTAATAGTGCATTTTACTCCACATTTTATGCGCTTTGAGATGCCGCTTAGCCCAATACGCTATCTGAAATAGGAGCGATATAAATTGAACAAATGTGATAGAATTTCGCTGAATTCTTATATTAACCAAAATATAAAATGATCTAATCGGGTCTCTTATTGCCCTATCATAGATGATTCATAGTGCATTTTACTCGCCCTTCCACGCGCTTTAAGATGCCGTCTAGCCCAGTACGCTATCTGAAATAGGAGCGACGTAAATTGAACAAATGTGACAGAATTTCCCTGAAATCTTATATTAAACAAAATATAAAATGATCTAATCGGGTCTCTGATTGCCCTATCATAGAAGTTTAATAGTGCATTTTACTCGCCATTCCACGCGCTTTATGCTGACGCCTAGCCCAGTACGCTATCTAAAATTGGAGCGACGTAAATTGAACAAATGTGATAGAATTTCGCTGAATTCTTATATTAACCAAAATATAAAATGATCTAATCGGGTCTCTGATTGCCCTATCATAGAAGTTTAATAGTGCATTTTACTCGACATTCCGGGCGCTTTAAGATGCCGCCTAGCCCAGTACGCTATCTGAAATAGGAGCGACGTAAATTGAACGAATGTGATTGAATTTTGCTGAATTCTTAAATTAACCATAATATAAAATGATCTAATCGGGTCTCAGTTTGCCCTACCCTAGAAGTTTAATAGTGCGTTTTACTCGCCATTTCATGCGCATTGAGATGCCGCTTAGCCCAATACTCTATCTGAAATAGGAGCGACGTAAGGTGAACAATTGTGATAGAATTTCGCTGAATTCTTTTATTAACCATAATGTAAAATGATCTAATCGGGTCTCTGTTCGCCCTAGCCTAGAAGCATAATAGTGCATTTTACTCGCCATTTCATGCGCTTTGAGATGCCGCTCAGCCCAATACGCTATCTGAAATAGGAGCGACGTAAATTGAACAAATGTGATAGAATTTCGCTGAATTCTTATATTAACATTAATATAAAATGATCTAATCGGGTCTCTGATTGCCCTATCATAGAAGGCTAATAGTGCATTTCACTCGCTATTCCACGCGCTCTAAGATGGCGGCTAGCCCAGTAGGCTATCTGAAATAGGAGTGACGTAAATTGAACAAATGTGATAGAATTACGCTTAATTCTTATATTAACCGTAATATAAAATAATCTAATCGGGTCTCTGTTTGTCCTACCCTAGAAGTTTAATAGTGCATTTCACTCGTAATTTCATGCCCTTTGAGATGCCGCTTAGCCCAATACGCTATCTGAAATAGGAGCGACGTAAATTGAACAAATGTGATAGAATTTCCCTGAATTCTTATATTATCCTTAATGTAAAATGATCTAATCGGGTCTCTGTTCGACCTACCCTAGAAGTTTAATAGTGCATTTCACTCGTCATTTCATGCGCTTTGAGGTGCCGCTTAGCCCTATAAGCTATCTGAAATAGGAGCGACGTAAATTGAATAAATGTGATAGAATTTCGCTGAATTCTTATATTAACCAAATTATAAAATGATCTAATCGGGTCTCTGATTGCCCTATTATAGATGTCCAATAGTGCATTTTACTCGCCATTCCACGCGCTTTAAGATGCCGCTTAGTCCAGCACGCTATCCGAAATAGGAGCGACGTAAATTGAACAAATGTGATAGAATTACGCTTAATTCTTATATTAACATTAATATAAAATGATCTAATCGGGTCTCTGATTGCCCTATCATAGAAGGCTAATAGTGCATTTTACTCGCCATTCCACGCGCTTTAAGATGCCGCCTCGCCCAGTACGCTATCTGAAATAGGAGCGACGTAAATTGAACAAATGTGATAGAATTTTGCTGAATTCCTAAATTGACGGTAATATAAAATGATCTAATCGGGTCTCTGTTAGACCTACCCTAGAAGTTTAATAGTGCATTTCACTCGCCATTTCATGCGCTTTGAGATGCCGCTTAGCACAATACGCTATCTGAAATAGGAGCGACGTAAATTGAACAAATGTGATAGAATTACGCTGAATTCTTATATTAACCGTAATATAAAATGATCTAATCGGGTCTCTCTTTGCCTTACCCTAGAAGTTTAATAATGCATTTCACTCGTCATTTCATGCGCTTTGAGATGCCGCTTAGCCCACTACGCTATCTGAAATAGGAGAGACGTAAATTGAACAAATGTGATAGAATTTCGCTGAATTCTTTTATTAACCGTAATGTAAAATGATCTAATCGGGTCTCTGTTCGCCCTAGCCTATAAGTTTAATAGTGCATGTTATTCGCCATCTCATGCGCTTTGAGATGCCGCTTAGCCCAATACGCTATCTGAAATAGGAGCGACGTAAATTGAACAAATGTGATAGAATTTCCCTGAATTCTTATATTAACCTTAATGTAAAATGATCTAATCGGGTCTCTGTTTGCCCTAGCCTAGAAGATTAATAGTGCATTTTATTCGACATTCCGTGCGCTTTGAGATGCTGCTTAGCCCAATACGCTATCTGAAATAGGACCGACGGTAAATTGAACAAATGTCATAGAATTTTGCTGAATTCTTAAATTAACCATAATACAAAATGATCTAATCGGGTCTCTGTTTGCCCTACCCTAGAAGTATAATAGTGCATTTTACTCGCCATTTCATGCACTCTGAGATGCCGCTTAGCTCAATACGCTATCTGAAATATGAGCGACGTAAATTGAACAAATGTGATAGATATCTCTGAAATCTTATATTAAACAAAATATAACATGATCTAATCGGGTCTCTGATTGCCCTATCATAGAAGTTTAGGAGTGCATTTTACTCGCCATTTCATGCGCTTTGAGATGCCGCTTAGCACAGTACGCTATCTGAAATAGGAGCGACGTAAATTGAACAAATGTGATAGAATTTTGCTGAATTCTTATATTAACCTTAATGTGAAATGATCTAATCGGGTCTCTGTTCGCCCTACCCTAGAAGTTTAATGTTGCATTTCACTCGTCATTTCATGCGCCTTGAGATGCCGCCTAGCCCAGTACACTATCTTAAATAGGAGCGACGTAAATTGAACAAATGTGATAGAATTTCGCTGAATTCTTAAATTAACCATAATACAAAATGTTCTAATCGGGTCTCCGTTTGCCCTACCCTAGAAGTTTAATAGTGCATTTTACTCGCCATTCCATGCGCTTTGAGATGCCGCTTAGCCCAATACGCTATCTGAAATATGAGCGACGTAAATTGAACAAATGTGATAGAATTTCCCTGAAATCTTATATTAAACAAAATATAAAATGGTCTAATCGGGTCTCTGATTGCCCTATCATAGAAGTTTAGTAGTGCATTTTGCTCGCCCTTCCACGCGCTTTATGATGCCGCCTATCCCAGTACGCTATCTGAAATAGGAGCGACGTAGGTTGAACAAATGTGATAGAATTACGCTGTATTCTTATATTAACCGTAACATAAAATGATCTAATCGGGTCTCTTTTTGCTTTACCCTAGAAGTTTAATAGTGCGTTTTACTCGTCATTTCATGCGCTTTGAGATTCCGCTTAGCCCAACACGCTAACTGAAATAGGAGCGACGTAAATTGAACAAATGTGATAGAATTTCGCTGAGTTCATATATTAACCAAAATATAAAATGATCTAATCGGGTCTCTGATTGCCCTATCATAGAAGTTTAATAGTGCATTTCACTCATCATTTCATGCGCTTTGAGATGCCGCTTAGCCGAATACGCTATCTGAAATAGGAGCGACGTAAATTGAACAAATGTGATAGAATTTCCCTGAATTCTTATATTAACCTTAATGTAAAATGATCTAATCGGGTCTCTGTTTGCCCTAGCCAAGAAGATTAATAGTGCATTTTATTGGACATTCCATGCGCTTTGAGATGCCGCTTAGCCCTATAAGCTATCTGAAATAGGAGCGACGTAAATTGAATAAATGTGATAGAATTTCGCTGAATTCTTATATTAACCAAATTATAAAATGATCTAATCGGGTCTCTGATTGCCCTATTATAGAAGTTCAATAGTGCGTTTTACTCGCCATTCCACGCGCTTTAAGATGCCGCGTCGCCCAGTACGCTATCTGAAATAGGAGCGACGTAAATTGAACAAATGTGATAGAATTTTGCTGAATTCCTAAATTGACGGTAATATAAAATGATCTAATCGGGTCTCTGTTAGACCTACCCTAGAAGTTTAATAGTGCATTTTACTCGCCATTTCATGCGCTTTGAGATGCCGCTTAGCACAATACGCTATCTGAAATAGGAGCGACGTAAATTGAACAAATGTGATAGAATTACGCTGAATTCTTATATTAACCGTAATATAAAATGATCTAATCGGGTCTCTCTTTGCCTTACCCTAGAAGTTTAATAGTGCATTTCACTCGTCATTTCATGCGCTTTGAGATGCCGCTTAGCCCACTACGCTATCTGAAATAGGAGAGACGTAAATTGAACAAATGTGATAGAATTTCGCTGAATTCTTTTATTAACCGTAATGTAAAATGATCTAATCTTGTCTCTGTTCGCCCTAGCCTATAAGTTTCATAGTGTATTTTATTCGCCATCTCATGCGCTTTGAGATGCCGCTTAGCCTAATACGCTATCTGAAATAGGAGCGACGTAAATTGAACAAATGTGATAGAATTTCCCTGAATTCTTATATTAACCTTAATGTAAAATGATCTAATCGGGTCTCTGTTTGCCCTAGCCTAGAAGATTAATAGTGCATTTCATTCGACATTCCGTGCGCTTTGAGATGCTGCTTAGCCCAATACGCTATCTGAAATAGGAGCGACGTAAATTGAACAAATGTGATAGAATTTCCCTGAATTCTTATATTAACCTTAATGTAAAATGATCTAATCGGGTCTCTGTTTGCCCTAGCCAAGAAGATTAATAGTGCATTTTATTGGACATTCCATGCGCTTTGAGATGCCGCTTAGCCCAATACGCTATCTGAAATAGGAGCGACGTAAATTGAACAAATGTGATAGAATTTCCCTGAAATCTTATATTAAACAAAATATAAAATGATCTGATCGGGTCCCTGATTGCCCTATCGTAGAAGTTTAATAGTGCATTATACTCGCCATTCCACGCGCTTTAAGGTGCCGCCTAGCCCAGTACGCTATCTGAAATAGGAACGACGTAACTTGAACAAAAGTGAAGGAATTTTGGTGAATGATTTAATTAACCATAATATAAAATGATCTAATCGGGTCTCTGTTTGCCCTACCCTAGAAGTTTAATAGTGCATTTTACTCGTCATTTCATGCGCTTTGAGATGCCGCTT
>CAKAJE020000362.1:0-37235 GCA_916610135.2 Macropis europaea
GCAGTTCTAAACTTCTATGATAGGGCAATCAGAGTTCCGAATAGATCATTTTATATTTTGTTTACTATAACATTTCAGGGAAATTCTATCACATTTGTTCAATTTACGTCGCTCCTATTTCAGATAGCGTATTGGGCTAAGCGGCATCTCAAAGCGCAAGAAATGGCGAGTAAAATTCACTATTAAACTTCTAGGGTAGGGCAAACAGAGACCCCATTAGATCATTTTATATTATGGTTAATTTAAGAATTCAGCAAAATTCTATCACATTTGTTCAATTTACATCGCTCCTATTTCAGATAGCGTATTGGGCTAAGCGGCATCTCAAAGCGCATGGAAGGGCGAGTAAAATGCGCTACTAAACTTCTATGGTAGGGCAATCAGAGTCCCGTTTAGATCATTTTATGTATTGTTTAATATAAGATTTCAGGGAAATTCTATCACATTTGTTCAATTTACGTCGCTCCTATTTCAGATAGCGTATTGGGCTAAGCGGCATCTCAAAGCGTATGAAATGACGAGAGAAATGCACTATTAAACTTCTTGGGTAGGGCGAACAAAGACCCGATTAGATCATTTTACATTAAGGTTAATATAAGAATTCAGCGAAATTCTATCACATTTGTTCAATTTACATCGCTCCTATTTCAGATAGCGACTTGTGCTAAGTGGCATCTCAAAGCGCATGGAATGGCGAGTGAAATGCACTATTAAACTTCTAGGGTAGGGCGAACAGAGACCCGATTAGATCATTTAACATTATGGTAAATAAAAGAATTCAGCGAAATTCTGTCACATTTGTTCAATTTACGTCGCTCCTATTTCAGATAGCGTACTGGGCTAGGCGGCATCTTAAAGCGCGTGGAATGGCGAGTAAAATGCACTATTAAACTTCTATGATAGGGCAATCAGAGACCCGATTACATCATTTTATATTTTGGTTAATATAAGAATTCAGCGAAATTCTATCACATTTGTTCAATTTACGTCGCTCCTATTTCAGATAGCGTACTCGGATAGGCGGCATCTTAAAGCGCGTGGAATGGTGAGTAAAATGCACCATTAAACTTCTAGGGTAGGGCAATCAGAGACCCGATTAGATCATTTTATATTATGGTTAATATAAGAATTCAGCGAAATTCTATCACATTCGTTTAATTTACGTCGCTCCTATTTCAGATAGCGTATTGGGCTAAGCGGCATCTCAAAGCGCATGAAATGGCGAGGAAAATGCACTATTAAACTTCTAGGGTAGGGCAATCAGACACCCGATTAGATCATTTTATATTTTGGTTAATATAAGAATCCAGCGAAATTCTATCACATTTGTTCAATTTACGTCGCTCCTATTTCAGATAGCGTATTGGGCTAAGCGGCATCTCAAAGCGCATGGAATGGCGAGTGAAATGCACTATTAAACATCTAGGGTAGGGCAAACAGAGACCCGATTAGATACTTTTATATTATAGTTAATTTGAGAATTCAGCGAAATTCTACCACATTTGTTCTATTTACGTCGCTCCTATTTCAGATAGCGTATTGGGCTAAGCGGCACCTCAAAGCGCATGAAATGGCGAGTAAAATGCACTATTAATCTTCTAGGGTAAGGCAAACAGAGACCCGATTGGATCATTTTATATTACAGTTAATATAAGAATGCAGCGTAACTCTATCACATTTGTTCAACTTACGTCGCTCCTATTTAAGATAGCGTATCGGGCTAAGCGGCATCTCAAAGCGCATGAAATGGCGAGTAAAATGCACTATTAAACTTCTAGGATAAGCCAAACAGAGACCCGATTAGATCATTTTATATTACGGTTAATATAAGAATGCAGCGTAATTCTATCACATTTGTTCAACTTACGTCGCTCCTATTTAAGATAGCGTATCGGGCTAAGCGACATCTCAAAGCGCATGAAATGGCGAGTAAAATGCACTATTAAACTTCTACGGTAGGGCAAACAGAGACCCGATTAGATCATTTTATATTACGGTTAATTTAAGAATTCAGCAAAATTCTGTCACATTTGTTCAATTTACGTCGCTCCTATTTCAGATAGGGTACTGGGCTAGGCGGCATCTTAATGCGCGTGGAATGGCGAGTGAAATTCACCATTTAACATCGATGATAGGGCAATCAGAGACCCGATTAGATCATTTTATATTTGGGTTAATATAAGAATTCAGGGAAATTCTATCACATTTGTTCAATTTACGTCGCCCCTATTTCAGATAGCGTATTGGGATAAGCGGCATCTCAAAGCGCATTGAATGACGAGTGAAATGCACTATTGAACTTCTAGGATAAGGCAAACAGAGACCCGATCAGATCATTTTATATTACGGTTAATATAAGAATTCAGCGTAATTCTATCACATTTGTTCAATTTACGTCGCTGATATTTCAGATAGCGTATTGGGCTAAGCGGCATCTCAATGCGCACGAAAAGGCGAGTAAAATGCACTATTAAACTTCTAGGGTGGGGCAAGCAGAGACCCGATCAGATCATTTTATATTGCGGTTAATATAATAATTCAGCGAAGTTCTATCACATTTGTTCAATTTACGTCGCTCCTATTTCAGATAGCTTATTGGGCTAAGCGGCAACTCAGAGCGCATGAAAGACGAGTGAAATGCACTGTTAAACTTCTAGGGTAGGGCGAACAAAGACCCGATTAGATCATTTTACATTAAGGTTAAAATAAGAATTCAGCGAAATTCTATCACATTTGTTCAATTTACGTCGCTCCTATTTCAGATAGCGTATTGGGCTAAGCTGCATCGCAAAGCGCAAGAAATGGCTCGTAAAATGCACTATTAAACTTCTAGGGTAGGGCAAACAGAGACCGGATTAGATCATTTTATATTTTGGTTAATATAAGAATTCAGCGAAATTCTATCACATTTGTTCAATTTACATCGCTCCTATTTCAGATAGCGACTTGTGCTAAGCGGCATCTCAAAGCGCAAGAAATGGCGAGTAAAATGCACTATTAAACTTCTAGGGTAGGGCAAACAGAGACCCCATTAGATCATTTTATATTATGGTTAATTTAAGAATTCAGCGAAATTCTATCACATTTGTTCAATTTACGTCGCTCCTATTTCAGATAGCGTATTGGGCTAAGCGGCATCTCAAAGCGCACGAAAGGGCGAGTAAAATGCACTATTAAACTTCCAGGGTGGGGCAAGCAGAGACCCGATCAGATCATTTTATATTACGGTTAATATAAGAATTCAGCGAAGTTCTATCACATTTGTTCAATTTACGTCGCTCCTATTTCAGATTGCTTATTGGGCTAAGCGGAAACTCAGAGCGCATGAAAGACGAGTGAAATGCACTGTTAAACTTCTAGGGTAGGGCGAACAAAGACCCGATTAGATCATTTTACATTAAGGTTAAAATAAGAATTCAGCGAAATTCTATCACATTTGTTCAATTTACGTCGCTCCTATTTCAGATAGCGTATTGGGCTAAGCTGCATCTCAAAGCGCAAGAAATGGCTCGTAAAATGCACTATTAAACTTCTAGGGTAGGGCAAACAGAGACCGGATTAGATCATTTTATACTTTGGTTAATATAAGAATTCAGCGAAATTCTATCACATTTGTTCAATTTATGTCGCTCCTATTTCAGATAGCGTATTGGGCGATGAGGCATCTCAAAGCGCATGAAATGGCGAGTAAAATGCACTATTGATCTTCTACGATAAGGCAAACAGAGACCCAATTAGATCATTTTATATTACGGTTAATATAAGAAATCAGCGTAATTCTGTCACATTCGTTCAACTTACGTTGCTCCTATTTCAGATAGCGTACTGGGCTAGGCGGCATCTTAAAGCGCGTGGAATGGCGAGTAAAATGCACTATTAAACTTCTATGATAGGGCAATCAGAGACCCGATCAGATCATTTTATATTTTGGTTAATATAAGAATTCAGCGAAATTCTATCACATTTGTTCAATATACGTCGCTCCAATTTCAGATAGTTTATTGGGCTAAGCGGCATCGCAAAGCGCATGAACTGACGAGTGAAATGCACTATTAAACTTCTTGGGTAGGGCGAACAGACACCCGAATAGATCATTTTATATTACGGTTAATATAAGAATTCAGCGTAATTCTATCACATTTGTTCAACTAACGTCGCTCCTATTTCAGATAGCGTACTGGGCTAGGCGGCATCTTAAAGAGCGTGGCAGGGCGAGTAAAATGCACTATTAAACTTCTAGGGTGGGGCAAGCAGAGACCCGATCAGATCATTTTATATTGCGGTTAATATAATAATTCAGCGAAGTTCTATCACATTTGTTCAATTTACGTCGCTCCTATTTCAGATAGCTTATTGGGCTAAGCGGCAACTCAGAGCGCATGAAAGACGAGTGAAATGCACTGTTAAACTTCTAGGGTAGGGCGAACAAAGACCCGATTAGATCATTTTACATTAAGGTTAAAATAAGAATTCAGCGAAATTCTATCACATTTGTTCAATTTACGTCGCTCCTATTTCAGATAGCGTATTGGGCTAAGCTGCATCGCAAAGCGCAAGAAATGGCTCGTAAAATGCACTATTAAACTTCTAGGGTAGGGCAAACAGAGACCGGATTAGATCATTTTATATTTTGGTTAATATAAGAATTCAGCGAAATTCTATCACATTTGTTCAATTTACATCGCTCCTATTTCAGATAGCGACTTGTGCTAAGCGGCATCTCAAAGCGCAAGAAATGGCGAGTAAAATGCACTATTAAACTTCTAGGGTAGGGCAAACAGAGACCCCATTAGATCATTTTATATTATGGTTAATTTAAGAATTCAGCGAAATTCTATCACATTTGTTCAATTTACGTCGCTCCTATTTCAGATAGCGTATTGGGCTAAGCGGCATCTCGCAGCGCACGAAAGGGCGAGTAAAATGCACTATTAAACTTCTAGGGTGGGGCAAGCAGAGACCCGATCAGATCATTTTATATTACGGTTAATATAAGAATTCAGCGAAGTTCTATCACATTTGTTCAATTTACGTCGCTCCTATTTCAGATTGCTTATTGGGCTAAGCGGAAACTCAGAGCGCATGAAAGACGAGTGAAATGCACTGTTACACTTCTAGGGTAGGGCGAACAAAGACCCGATTAGATCATTTTACATTAAGGTTAAAATAAGAATTCAGCGAAATTCTATCACATTTGTTCAATTTACGTCGCTCCTATTTCAGATAGCGTATTGGGCTAAGCTGCATCTCAAAGCGCAAGAAATGGCTCATAAAATGCACTATTAAACTTCTAGGGTAGGGCAAACAGAGACCGGATTAGATCATTTTATACTTTGGTTAATATAAGAATTCAGCGAAATTCTATCACATTTGTTCAATTTACGTCGCTCCTATTTCAGATAGCGTATTGGGCGATGAGGCATCTCAAAGCGCATGAAGTGGCGAGTAAAATGCACTATTGAACTTCTACGATAAGGCAAACAGAGACCCAATTAGATCATTTTATATTACGGTTAATATAAGAAATCAGCGTAATTCTGTCACATTCGTTCAACTTACGTTGCTCCTATTTCAGATAGCGTACTGGGCTAGGCGGCATCTTAAAGCGCGTGGAATGGCGAGTAAAATGCACTATTAAACTTCTATGATAGGGCAATCAGAGACCCGATCAGATCATTTTATATTTTGGTTAATATAAGAATTCAGCGAAATTCTATCACATTTGTTCAATATACGTCGCTCCAATTTCAGATAGTTTATTGGGCTAAGCGGCATCGCAAAGCGCATGAACTGACGAGTGAAATGCACTATTAAACTTCTTGGGTAGGGCGAACAGACACCCGAATAGATCATTTTATATTACGGTTAATATAAGAATTCAGCGTTATTCTATCACATTTGTTCAACTAACGTCGCTCCTATTTCAGATAGCGTACTGGGCTAGGCGGCATCTTAAAGCGCGTGGAAGGGCGAGTAAAATGCACTTCTAAACTTCTATGATAGGGCAATCAGAGTTACGAATAGATCATTTTATATTTTGTTTACTATAACATTTCAGGGAAATTCTATCACATTTGTTCAATTTACGTCGCTCCTATTTCAGATAGCGTATTGGGCTAAGCGGCATCTCAAAGCGCAAGAAATGGCGAGTAAAATGCACTATTAAGCTTCTAGGGCAGGGCGAACAGAGACCCGATTAGATCATTTTACATTAAGGTTAATATAAGTATTCAGGGAACTTCTATCACATTTGTTCAATTTACGTCGCTCCTATTTCAGACAGCTTATTGGGCTAAGCGGCATCTCAAAGCGCATGGAATGACGAGTAAAGTGCACTATTAAACTTCTAGGGTAGGGCAATCAGAGACCCGATTAGATCATTTTATATTATGGTTAATTTAAGAATTCAGCAAAATTCTATCACATTTGTTCAATTTACGTCGTTCCTATTTCAGATAGCATACTGGGCTAGGCGGCATCTTAAAACGCGTGGAATGGCGAGTAAAATGCACTATTAATCTTCTATGATAGGGCAATCAGAGACCCGATTTGATCATTTTATATTTTGGTTAATATAAGAATTCAGCGTAATTCTATCACATTTGTTCAATTTACGTCGCTCCTATTTCAGATAGCTATTGGGCTAAGCGGCATCTCAAAGCGCATGAAATGACGAATAAAATGCACTATTAAGCTTGTACGCTAGGGCGAACAGAGACCCGATTAGATCATTTAACATTATGGTAAATAAAAGAATTCAGCGAAATTCTATCACATTTGTTCAATTTACGTCGCTCCTATTTCAGATAGCGTATTGGGCTAAGCTGCATCTCAAAGCGCAAGAAATGGCTCGTAAAATGCACTATTAAACATCTAGGGTAGGGCAATCAGAGGCCAGATTAGATCGTTTTATATTATGGTTAATTTAAGAATTCAGAAAAATTCTATCACATTTGTTCAATTTACGTCGTTCCTATTTCAGATAGCATACTGGGCTATGCGGCATCTTAAAGCGCGTGGAATGGCGAGTAAAATGCACTATTAAACTTCTATGATAGGGCAATCAGAGACCCGATTAGATCATTTTATATTTTGGTTAATATAAGGATTCAGCGTAATTCTATCACATTTGTTCAATTTACGTCGCTCCTATTTCAGATAGCGTATTGGGCTAAGCGGCATCTCAAAGCGCATGAAATGGCGAGTAAAATGCACTATTAAACTTCTAGGGTAAGGCAAACAGAGACCCGATTAGATCATTTTATATTACTGTTAATATAAGAATTCAGCGTAATTCTATCACATTTGTTCAACATGCGTCGCTCCTATTTCAGATAGTGTACTGGGCTAGGCGGCATCTTAAAGCGCGTGGTAGGGCGAGTAAAATGCACTACTAAACTTCTATGGTAGGGCATTCAGAGTCCCGTTTAGATCATTTTATGTATTGTTTAATATAAGATTTCAGGGAAATTCTATCACATTCGTTCAATTTACGTCGCTCCTATTTCAGATAGCGTATTGGGCTAAGCGGCATCTCAAAGCGTATGAAATGACGAGAGAAATGCACTATTAAACTTCTTGGGTAGGGCGAACAGAGACCGGATTAGGTCATTTCATATTATGGTTAATTACAGAATTCAGCGAAATTCTATCACATTTGTTCAATTTACATCGCTCCTAATTCAAATAGCGTATTGGGCTAAGCGGCATCTCAATGCGCATGAAATGGCGAGTAAAATGCACTATTAAACTTCTAGGAAAAGGCAACCGGAGACCCGATTAGACCATTTTATATTACGGTTAATATAAGAATTCAGCGTTATTCTATCACATTTGTTCAACTTACGTCGCTCCTATTTCAGATAGCGTACTCTGATAGGCGGCATCTTAAAGCGCGTGGAATGGCGAGTAAAATGCACTATTAATCTTCTATGATAGGGCAATCAGAGACCCGATTAGATCATTTTATATTACGGTTAATATAAGAATTCAGCGAAATTCTATCACATTTGTTCAATTTACGTCGCTCCTATTTCAGATAGCGTTTTGGGCTATGCGGCATCTCAAAGCGCATGAAATGACGAGAGAAATGCACTATTAAACTTCTTGGGTAGGGCGAACAGAGACCCGATTACATCATTTTATATTATGGTTAATTTAAGAATTCAGCGAAATTCTATCACATTTGTTCAAGTTACATCGCTCCTATTTCAGATAGCTTATTGGGCTAAGCGGCATCTCACAGCGCATGAAATGGCGAGTAAAATCCACTATTAAACTTCTAGGATAAGGCAAACAGAGACCCGATTAGATCATTTTATATTACGGTTAATATAAGAATTCAGCGTAATTCTGTCACATTTGTTCAAGTTACGTAGCTCCTATTTCAGATAGCGTACTGGGCTAGGCGGCAGCTTAAACCGCGTGGAATGGCGAGTAAAATGCACTATTAAACTTCTATGATAGGGCAATCAGAGACCCGATTAGTTCATTTTATATTTTGGTTAATATAAGAATCCAGCGAAATTCTATCACATTTGTTCAATTTACGTCGCTCCTATTTCAGACAGCGTATTGGGCTAAGCGGCATCTCAAAGCGCAAGAAAAGGCGAGTAAAATGCACTATTAAACTTCTAGGGTGGGGCAAGCAGAGACCCGATCAGATCATTTTATATTACGGTTAATATAAGAATTCAGCGAAGTTCTATCACATTTGTTCAATTTACGTCGCTCCTATTTCAGATAGCTTATTGGGCTAAGCGGCAACTCAGAGCGCATGAAAGACGAGAGAAATGCACTGTTAAACTTCTAGGGTAGGGCGAACAAAGACCCGATTAGATCATTTTACATTAAGGTTAAAATAAGAATTCAGCGAAATTCTATCACATTTGTTCAATTTACGTCGCTCCTATTTCAGATAGCGTATTGGGCTCAGCGGCATCTCAAAGCGCATGGAATGACGTGTAAAATGCACTAATACACTTCTAGGATAAGGCAAACGGAGATCCGATTAGACCATTTTATATTACGGTTAATATAAGGATTCAGCGTAATTCTAACACATTTGTTCAACTTACGTCGCTCCTATTTCAGATAGCGTACTGGGCTAGGCGGCATCTCAAAGCGCGTGGAATGTCGAGTAAAATGCACTCTTAAACATCTATGATAGGGCAATCAGAGGCCCGATTAGATCATTTTATATTTTGGTTAATATAAGAATTCAGCGAAATTCTATCACATTTGTTCAATTTACGTCGCTCCTATTTCAGATAGCGTATTGGGCTAAGCGGCATCTCAAAGCGCAAGAAATGGCGAGTAAAATGCACTATTAAACTTCTACGGTAGGGCAATCAGAGACCAGATTAGATCATTTTATATTATGGTTAATTTAACAATTCAGAAAAATTCTATCACATTTGTTCAATTTACGTCGTTCCTATTTCAGATAGCATACTGGGCTAGGCGGCATCTTAAAGCGCGTGGAATGGCGAGTAAAATACACTGTTAAACTTCTATGATAGGGCAATCAGAGACCCGATTACATCATTTTATATTTTGGTTAATATAAGAATTCAGCGAAATTCTATCACATTTGTTCAATTTACGTCGCTCCTATTTCAGATAGCGTACTCGGATAGGCGGCATCTTAAAGCGCGTGGAATGGTGAGTAAAATGCACTATTAAACTTCTAGGGTAGGGCAATCAGAGACCCGATTAGATCATTTTATATTACGGTTAATATAAGAATTCAGCGTAATTCTATCACATTTGTTCAACTAACGTCGCTCCTATTTCAGATAGCGTACTGCGCTAGGCGGCATCTTAAAGCGCGTGGAACGGCGAGTACAATGCACTACTAAACTTCTATGATAGGGCAATCAGAGTTCCGAATAGATCATTTTATATTTTGTTTACTATAACATTTCAGGGAAATTCTATCACATTTGTTCAATTTACGTCGCTCCTATTTCAGATAGCGTATTGGGCTAAGCGGCATCTCAAAGCGCATGGAATGGCGAGTGAAATGCACTATTAAACTTCTAGGGTAGGGCGAACAGAGACCCGAATAGATCATTTTATATTACGGTTAATATAAGAATTCAGCGTAATTCTATCACATTTGTTCAACTAACGTCGCTCCTATTTCAGATAGCGTACTGCGCTAGGCGGCATCTTAAAGCGCGTGGAACGGCGAGTAAAATGCACTACTAAACTTCTATGATAGGGCAATCAGAGTTCCGAATAGATCATTTTATATTTTGTTTACTATAACATTTCAGGGAAATTCTATCACATTTGTTCAATTTACGTCGCTCCTATTTCAGATAGCGTATTGGGCTAAGCGGCATCTCAAAGCGCATGAAATGGCGAATAAAATGCACTATTAAACTTCTATGGTAGGGCAAACAGAGACCCGATTAGATACTTTTATATTATAGTTAATTTGAGAATTCAGCGAAATTCTACCACATTTGTTCTATTTACGTCGCTCCTATTTAAGATAGCGTATCAGGCTAAGCGACATCTCAAAGCGCATGAAATGGCGAGTAAAATGCACTATTAAACTTCTACGGTAGGGCAAACAGAGACCCGATAAGATCATTTCATATTTTGGTTAATATAAGAATTCAGCGAAATTCTATCACATTTGTTCAATTTACGTCGCTCCTATTTCAGATAGCGTATTGGGCTAAGCGGCATCTCAAAGCGCATGGAATGGCGAGTGAAATGCACTATTAAACTTCTAGGGTAGGGCAATCAGAGACTCGATAAGATCATTTCATATTTTGGTTAATATAAGAATTCAGCGAAATTCTATCACATTTGTTCAATTTACGTCGCTCCTATTTCAGATAGCGTATTGGGCTAAGCTGCATCGCAAAGCGCAAGAAATGGCGAGTAAAATTCACTATTAAACTTCTAGGGTAGGGCAAACAGAGACCCCATTAGATGATTTTATATTATGGTTAATTTAAGAATTCAGCGAAATTCTATCACATTTGTTCAATTTACGTCGCTCCTATTTCAGATAGCGTATTGGGCTAAGCGGCATCTCACAGCGCACGAAAGGGCGAGTAAAATGCACTATTAAACTTCTAGGGTAGGGCAATCAGAGACCCGATAAGATCATTTCATATTTTGGTTAATATAAGAATTCAGCGAAATTCTATCACATTTGTTCAATTTACGTCGCTCCTATTTCAGATAGCGTATTGGGCTAAGGGGCATTTCAAAGCGCATGATATGGCGAGTAAAATGCACTATTAAACTTCTAGGGCAGGGCGAACAGAGACCCGATTAGATCATTTTACATTAAGGTTAATATAAGTATTCAGGGAACTTCTATCACATTTGTTCAATTTACGTCGTTCCTATTTCAGATAGCATACTGGGCTGGGCGGCATCTTAAAGCGCGTGGAATGGCGAGTAAATTGCACTGTTAAACTTCTATGATAGGGCAATCAGAGACCCGATTAGATCATTTTATATTTTGGTTAATATAAGAATTCAGCGAAATTCTATCACATTTGTTCAATTTACGTCGCTCCTATTTCAGATAGCTTATTGGGCTAAGCGGCATCGCAAAGCGCATGAATTGACGAGTAAAATGCACTATTAAACTTCTAGGATAAGGCAAACAGAGACCCGATTAGATCATTTTATATTACGGTTAATATAAGAATTCAGCGTAATTCTGTGACATTTGATCAACTTACGTAGCTCCTATTTCAGATAGCGTACTGGGCTAGGCGGCAACTTAAAGCGCGTGGAATGGTGAGTAAAATGCACTATTAAACTTCTAGGGTAGGGCAATCAGAGACCCGATTAGATCATTTTATATTATGGTTAACATAAGAATTCAGCGTAATTCTGTGACATTTGTTCAACTTACGTAGCTCCTATTTCAGATAGCGTACTGGGCTAGGCGGCAACTTAAAGCGCGTGGAATGGCGAGTAAAATGCACTATTAAACTTCTATGATAGGGCAATCAGAGACCCGATTAGATCATTTTATATTTTGGTTAATATAAGAATCCAGCGAAATTCTATCACATTTGTTCAATTTTCGTCGCTCCTATTTCAGATAGCGTATTGGGCTAAGCGGCATCTCACAGCGCACGAAAGGGCGAGTAAAATGCACTGTTAAACTTCTAGGGTAGGGCAATCAGAGACCCGATAAGATCATTTCATATTTTGGTTAATATAAGAATTCAGCGAAATTCTATCACATTTGTTCAATTTACGTCGCTCCTATTTCAGATAGCGTATTGGGCTAAGCGGCATCTCAAAGCGCATGGAATGGCGAGTGAAATGCACTATTAAACTTCTAGGGTAGGGCGAACAGACACCCGAATAGATCATTTTATATTACGGTTAATATAAGAATTCAGCGTTATTCTATCACATTTGTTCAACTAACGTCGCTCCTATTTCAGATAGCGTACTGGGCTAGGCGGCATCTTAAAGCGCGTGGAAGGGCGAGTAAAATGCACTTCTAAACTTCTATGATAGGGCAATCAGAGTTACGAATAGATCATTTTATATTTTGTTTACTATAACATTTCAGGGAAATTCTATCACATTTGTTCAATTTACGTCGCTCCTATTTCAGATAGCGTATTGGGCTAAGCGGCATCTCAAAGCGCAAGAAATGGCGAGTAAAATGCACTATTAAGCTTCTAGGGTTGGGCACATATAGACCCGATTAGACCATTTTATATTATGGTTAATTTAAGAATTCAGCGAAATCCTATCACATTTGTTTATTTTACGTCGCTCCTATTTCAGATAGCGTATTGGGCTAAGCGGCATCTCAAAGTGCAAGAAATGGCGAGTAAAATTCACTGTTAAACTTCTAGGGTAGGGCAAACAGAGACCGCATTAGATCATTTTATATTTTGGTTAATATAAGAATTCAGAGAAATTCTATCACATTTTTTCAATTTACGTCGCTCCTATTTCAGATAGTGTACTGGGCTAGGCGGCATCTTAAAGCGCGTGGAAGGGCGAGTAAAATGCACTACTAAACGTCTATGATAGGGCAATCAGAGTCCCGTTTAGATCATTTTATATTTTCTTTAATATAAGATTTCAGGGAAATTCTATCACATTTGTTCAATTTACGTCGCTCCTATTTCAGATAGCTATTGGGCTAAGCGGCATCTCAAAGCGCATGAAATGACGAGAGAAATGCACTATTAAACTTCTTGGGTAGGGCGAACAGAGACCCGATTACATCATTTTATATTATGGTTAATTTAAGAATTCAGCAAAATTCTATCACATTTGTTCAATTTACATCGCTCCTATTTCAGATAGCGTATTGGGCTAAGCGGCATCTCAAAGCGCATGGAATGACGAGTAAAATGCACTATTAAACTTCGAGGGTAATGCAAACAGAGACCCGATTAGATCATTTTATATTACGGTTAATATAAGATTTCAGGGAAATTCTATCACATTTTTTCAATTTACGTCGCTCCTATTTCAGATAGTGTACTGGGCTAGGCGGCATCTTAAAGCGCGTGGAAGGGCGAGTAAAATGCACTACTAAACGTCTATGATAGGGCAATCAGAGTCCCGTTTAGATCATTTTATATTTTCTTTAATATAAGATTTCAGGGAAATTCTATCACATTTGTTCAATTTACGTCGCTCCTATTTCAGATAGCTATTGGGCTAAGCGGCATCTCAAAGCGCATGAAATGGCGAGTAAAATGCACTCTTAAAGTTCTAGGATAAGGCAAACAGAGACCCGATTAGATCATTTTATATTACGGTTAACATAAGAATGCAGCGTAATTCTGTGACATTTGTTCAACTTACGTAGCTCCTATTTCAGATAGCGTACTGGGCTAGGCGGCAACTTAATGCGCGTGGAATGGCGAGTAAAATGCACTATTAAACTTCTATGATAGGGCAATCAGAGACCCGATTAGATCATTTTATATTTTGGTTAATATAAGAATCCAGCGAAATTCTATCACATTTGTTCAATTTACGTCGCTCCTATTTCAGATAGCGTATTGTGCTAAGCGGCATCTCACAGCGCACGAAAGGGCGAGTAAAATGCACTATTAAACTTCTAGGGTAGGGCAATCAGAGACCCGATAAGATCATTTCATATTTTGGTTAATATAAGAATTCAGCGAAATTCTATCACATTTGTTCAATTTACGTCGCTCCTATTTCAGATAGCGTACTGGGCTAGGCGGCAAGTTAAAGCGCGTGGAATGGTGAGTAAAATGCACTACTAAACTTCTAGGGTAGGGCAATCAGAGACCCGATTAGATCATTTTATATTTTGGTTAATATAAGAATTCAGTGAAATTCTATCACATTTGTTCAATTTACGTCGCTCCTATTTCAGATAACTATTGGGCTAAGCGGCATCTCAAAGCGCATGAAATGACGAGAGAAATGCACTATTAAACTTCTTGGGTAGGGCGAACAGAGACCCGATTACATCATTTTATATTATGGTTAATTTAAGAATTCAGCAAAATTCTATCACATTTGTTCAATTTACATCGCTCCTATTTCAGATAGCGTATTGGGCTAAGCGGCATCTCAAAGCGCATGGAATGACGAGTAAAATGCACTATTAAACTTCGAGGGTAATGCAAACAGAGACCCGATTAGATCATTTTATATTACGGTTAATATAAGATTTCAGGGAAATTCTATCACATTTTTTCAATTTACGTCGCTCCTATTTCAGATAGTGTACTGGGCTAGGCGGCATCTTAAAGCGCGTGGAAGGGCGAGTAAAATGCACTACTAAACGTCTATGATAGGGCAATCAGAGTCCCGTTTAGATCATTTTATATTTTCTTTAATATAAGATTTCAGGGAAATTCTATCACATTTGTTCAATTTACGTCGCTCCTATTTCAGATAGCTATTGGGCTAAGCGGCATCTCAAAGCGCATGAAATGGCGAGTAAAATGCACTCTTAAAGTTCTAGGATAAGGCAAACAGAGACCCGATTAGATCATTTTATATTACGGTTAACATAAGAATGCAGCGTAATTCTGTGACATTTGTTCAACTTACGTAGCTCCTATTTCAGATAGCGTACTGGGCTAGGCGGAACTTAATGCGCGTGGAATGGCGAGTAAAATGCACTATTAAACTTCTATGATAGGGCAATCAGAGACCCGATTAGATCATTTTATATTTTGGTTAATATAAGAATCCAGCGAAATTCTATCACATTTGTTCAATTTACGTCGCTCCTATTTCAGATAGCGTATTGTGCTAAGCGGCATCTCACAGCGCACGAAAGGGCGAGTAAAATGCACTATTAAACTTCTAGGGTAGGGCAATCAGAGACCCGATAAGATCATTTCATATTTTGGTTAATATAAGAATTCAGCGAAATTCTATCACATTTGTTCAATTTACGTCGCTCCTATTTCAGATAGCGTACTGGGCTAGGCGGCAACTTAAAGCGCGTGTAATGGTGAGTAAAATGCACTACTAAACTTCTAGGGTAGGGCAATCAGAGACCCGATTAGATCATTTTATATTTTGGTTAATATAAGAATTCAGTGAAATTCTATCACATTTGTTCAATTTACGTCGCTCCTATTTCAGATAGCGTATTGGGCTAAGCGGCATCTCAAAGCGCATGAAATGGCGAGTAAAATGCACTATTAAACTTCTAGGATAAGGCAAACAGAGACCCGATTAGATCATTTTATATTACGGTTAACATAAGAATTCAGCGTAATTCTGTGACATTTGTTCAACTTACGTAGCTCCTATTTCAGATAGCGTGCTGGGCTAGGCGGCAACTTAAAGCGCGTGGAATGGCGAGTAAAATGCACTGTTAAACTTCTATGATAGGGCAATCAGAGACCCGATCAGATCATTTTATATTTTGGTTAATATAAGAATTCAGCGAAATTCTATCACATTTGTTCAATTTACGTCGCTCCTATTTCAGATAGCTTATTGGGCTAAGCGGCATCGCAAAGCGCATGAATTGACGAGTAAAATGCACTATTAAACTTCTAGGATAAGGCAAACAGAGACCCGATTAGATCATTTTATATTACGGTTAATATAAGAATTCAGCGTAATTCTGTGACATTTGTTCAACTTACGTAGCTCCTATTTCAGATAGCGTACTGGGCTAGGCGGCAACTTAAAGCGCGTGGAATGGTGAGTAAAATGCACTATTAAACTTCTAGGGTAGGGCAATCAGAGACCCGATTAGATCATTTTATATTATGGTTAATATAAGAATTCAGCGAAGTTCTATCAGATTTGTTTAATTTACGTCGCTCCTATTTCAGATAGCGTATTGGTCTAAGCGGCATCTCAAAGCGCATGAAATGACGAGTGAAATGCACTATTAAACTTCTTGGGTAGGGCGAACATAGACCCGATTAGGTCGTTTTACATTAAGGTTAATATAAGAATTCAGCGAAATTCTATCACATTTGTTCAATTTACATCGCTCCTATTTCAGATAGCGACTTGTGCTAAGTGGCATCTCAAAGCGCAAGAAATGGCGAGTAAAATGCACTATTAAACTTCTAGGGTAGGGCAAACAGAGACCCCATTAGATCATTTTATATTTTGGTTAATATAAGAATTCAGCGAAATTCTATCACATTTGTTCAATTTACGTCGCTCCTATTTCAGATAGCGTATTGGGCTAAGCGGCATCTCAAAGCGCATGAAATGGCGAGTAAAATGCACTATTAAACTTCTAGGATAAGGCAAACGGAGACCCGATTAGATCATTTTATATTACGGTTAATATAACAATTCGGCGTAATTCTGTGACATTTGTTCAACTTACGTAGCTCCTATTTCAGATAGCGTGCTGGGCTAGGCGGCAACTTAAGGCGCGTGGAATGGCGAGTAAAATGCACTGTTAAACTTCTATGATAGGGCAATCAGAGACCCGATTAGATCATTTTATATTTTGGTTAATATAAGAATTCAGCGAAATTCTATAACATTTGTTCAATTTACGTCGCTCCTATTTCAGATAGCGTATTGGGCTAAGCGGCATCTCACAGCGCACGAAAGGGCGAGTAAAATGCACTATTAAACTTCTAGGGTAGGGCAATCAGAGACCCGATAAGATCATTTCATATTTTGGTTAATATAAGAATTCAGCGAAATTCTATCACATTTGTTCAATTTACGTCGCTCCTATTTCAGATAGCGTAATGGGCTAAGAGGCATCTCAAAGCGCATGAAATGGCGAGTAAAATGCACTATTAAACTTCTAGGATAAGGCAAACAGAGACCCGATTAGATCATTTTATATTACGGTTAATATAAGAAATCAGCGTAATTCTGTCACATTCGTTCAACTTACGTAGCGCCTATTTCAGATAGCGTACTGGGCTAGGCGGCATCTTAAAGCGCGTGGAATGGCGAGTAAAATGCACTATTAAACTTCTATGATAGGGCAATCAGAGACCCGATTAGATCATTTTATATTTTGGTTAATACAAGAATTCAGCGAAATTCTATCACATTTGTTCAATTTACGTCGCTCCTATTTCAGATAGCTTATTGGGCTAAGCGGCATCGCAAAGCGCATGGATTGACGAGTAAAATGCACTATTAAACTTCTAGGATAAGGCAAACAGAGACCCGATTAGATCATTTTATATTGCGGTTAATGTAAGAATTCAGCGTAATTCTGTGACATTTGTTCAACTTACGTAGCTCCTATTTCAGATAGCGTACTGGGCTAGGCGGCAACTTAAAGCGCGTGCAATGGTGAGTAAAATGCACTATTAAACTTCTAGGGTAGGGCAATCAGAGACCCGATTAGATCATTTTATATTATGGTTAATATAAGAATTCAGCGAAGTCCTATCACATTTGTTTAATTTACGTCGCTCCTATTTTAGATAGCGTATTGGGCTAAGCGGCATCTCAAAGCGCATGAAATGGCGAGTAAAATGCACTCTTAAACTTCTAGGATAAGGCAAACAGAGACCCGATTAGATCATTTTATATTACGGTTAACATAAGAATGCAGCGTAATTCTGTGACATTTGTTCAACTTACGTAGCTCCTATTTCAGATAGCGTACTGGGCCAGGCGGCAACTTAAAGCGCGTGGAATGGCGAGTAAAATGCACTATTAAACTTCTAGGGTAGGGCAATCAGAGACCCGAATAGATCATTTTATATTTTGGTTAATATAAGAATTCAGCGTAATTCTATCACATTTGTTCAATTTACGTCGCTCCTATTTCAGATAGCGTATTGGGCTAAGAGGCATCTCAAAGCGCATGAAATGGCGAGTAAAATGCACTATTAAACTTCTAGGATAAGGCAAACAGAGACCCGATTAGATCATTTTATATTACGGTTAGTATAAGAAATCAGCGTAATTCTGTCACATTCGTTCAACTTACGTAGCTCCTATTTCAGATAGCGTACTGGGCTAGGCGGCATCTTAAAGCGCGTGGAATGGCGAGTAAAATGCACTATTAAACTTCTATGATAGGGCAATCAGAGACCCGATTAGATCATTTTATATTTTGGTTAATATAAGAATTCAGCGAAATTCTATCACATTTGTTCAATATACGTCGCTCGAATTTCAGATAGCTTATTGGGCTAAGCGGCATTGCAAAGCGCATGAAATGACGAGTGAAATGCACTATTAAACTTCTTGGGTAGGGCGAGCAAAGACCCGATTAGATCATTTTACATTAAGGTTAATATAAGAATTCAGCGAAATTCTATCACATTTGTTCAATATACGTCGCTCCTATTTCAGATAGCGTATTGGGCGAAGCGGCATCTCAAAGCGCATGAAATGGCGAGTAAAATGCACTATTAAACTTCTAGGGTAGGGCAATCAGAGACCCGATTAGATCATTTTATATTTTGGTTAATAAATGAATTCATCGAAATTCTATCACATTTGTTCAATTTACATCGCTCCTATTTCAGATAGCGTACTGGGCTAAGCGGCATCTCAAAGCGCAAGAAATGGCGAGTAAAATGCACTATTAAACTTCTAGGATAAGGCAAACAGAGACCCGATTAGATCATTTTATATTACGGTTAATATAAGAATTCAGCGTAATTCTGTGACATTTGTTCAACTTACGTAGCTCCTATTTCATATAGCGTGCTGGGCTAGGCGGCAACGTAAAGCGCGTGGAATGGCGAGTAAAATGCACTGTTAAACTTCTATGATACGGCAATCAGAGACCCGATTAGATCATTTTATATTTTGGTTAATATAAGAATTCAGCGAAATTCTATCACATTTGTTCAATTTACGTCGCTCCTATCTCAGATAGCTTATTGGGCTAAGCGGCATCGCAAAGCGCATGAATTGACGAGTAAAATGCACTATTAAATTTCTATGATAAGGCAAGCAGAGACCCGATTAGATCATTTTATATTACGGTTAATATAAGAATTCAGCGTAATTCTGTGACATCTGTTCAACTTACGTAGCTCCTATTTCAGATAGCGTACTGGGCTAGGCGGCAACTTAAAGCGCGTGGAATGGTGAGTAAAATGCACTATTAAACTTCTAGGGTAGGGCAATCAGAGACCCGATTAGATCATTTTATATTATGGTTAATATAAGAATTCTGCGAAGTTCTATCACATTCGTTTAATTTACGTCGCTCCTATTTCAGATAGCGTATTGGGCTAAGCGGCATCTCAAAGCGCATGAAATGGCGAGTAAAATGCACTATTAAACTTCTAGGGTAGGGCAATCAGAGACCCGATTAGATCATTTTATATTTTGGTTAATATAAGAATTCAGCGAAATTCTATCACATTTGTTCAATTTACGTCGCTCCTATTTGAGATAGCGTATTGGGCTAAGCGGCATCTCAAAGCGCACGAAAGGGCGAGTAAAATGCACTATTAAACTTCTAGGGTAGGGCAATCAGAGACCCGATAAGATCATTTCATATTTTGGTTAATATAAGAATTCAGCGAAATTCTATCACATTTGTTCAATTTACGTCGCTCCTATTTCAGATAGCGTATTGGGCTAAGCGGCATCTCAAAGCGCATGGAATGGCGAGTGAAATGCACTATTAAACTTCTAGGGTAGGGCGAACAGACACCCGAATAGATCATTTTATATTACGGTTAATATAAGAATTCAGCGTAATTCTATCACATTTGTTCAACTAACGTCGCTCCTATTTCAGATAGCGTACTGGGCTAGGCGGCATCTTAAAGCGCGTGGAAGGGCGAGTAAAATGCACTTCTAAACTTCTATGATAGGGCAATCAGAGTTCAGAATAGATCATTTTATATTTTGTTTACTATAACATTTCAGGGAAATTCTATCACATTTGTTCAATTTACGTCGCTCCTATTTCAGATAGCGTATTGGGCTAAGCGGCATCTCAAAGCGTATGAAATGACGAGAGAAATGCACTATTAAACTTCTTGGGTACGGCGAACAGAGACCCGATTAGGTCATTTCATATTATGGTTAATATAAGAATTCAGCGTTATTCTATCACATTTGTTCAACTACGTCGCTCCTATTTCAGATAGCGTACTCGGATAGGCGGCATCTTAAAGCGCGTGGAAAGGCGAGTAAAATGCACTATTAAACGTCGAGGGTAATGCAAACAGAGACCCGATTAGATCATTTTATATTACGGTTAATATAAGATTTCAGGGAAATTCTATCACATTTGTTCAATTTACGTCGCTCCTATTTCAGATAGCTATTGGGCTAAGCGGCATCTCAAAGCGCATGAAATGACGAGAGAAATGCACTATTAAACTTCTTGGGTAGGGCGAACAGAGACCCGATTACATCATTTTATATTATGGTTAATATAAGAATTCAGCGATATTCTATCGCATTTGTTCAATTTGCGTCGCTCCTATTTCAGATAGCGTATTGGGCTAAGCGGCATCTCAAAGCGCATGGAATGACGAATAAAATGCACTATTAAGCTTCTACGCTAGGGCGAACAGAGACCCGATTAGATCATTTAACATTATGGTAAATAAAAGAATTCAGCGAAATTCTGTCACATTTGTTCAATTTACGTCGCTCCTATTTCAGATAGCGTACTGCGCTAGGCGGCATCTTAAAGCGCGTGGAATGGCGAGTAAAATGCACTATTAAACTTCTATGATAGGGCAATCAGAGACCCGATTACATCATTTTATATTTTGGTTAATATAAGAATTCAGCGAAATTCTATCACATTTGTTCAATTTACGTCGCTCCAATTTCAGATAGCGTATTGGGCTAAGCGGCATCTCAAAGCGCATGAAATGGTGAGTAAAATGCACTATTAAACTTCTAGGGTAGGGCAATCAGAGACCCGATTAGATCATTTTATATTTTGGTTAATATAAGAATTCAGCGAAATTCTATCACATTTGTTTAATTTACGTCGCTCCTATTTCAGATAGCGTATTGGGCTAAGCGGCATCTCAAAGCGCATGAAATGGCGAGTAAAATGCACTCTTAAACTTCTAGGATAAGGCAAACAGAGACCCGATTAGATCATTTTATATTACGGTTAACATAAGAATGCAGCGTAAATCTGTGACATTTGTTCAACTTACGTAGCTCCTATTTCAGATAGCGTACTGGGCTAGGCGATAACTTAAAGCGCGTGGAATGCCGAGTAAAATGCACTATTAAACTTCTACGATAGGGCAATCAGAGACCCGATTAGATCATTTTATATTTTGGTTAATATAAGAATCCAGCGAAATTCTATCACATTTGTTCAATTTACGTCGCTCCTATTTCAGATAGCGTATTGGGCTAAGCGGCATCTCACAGCGCACGAAAGGGCGAGTAAAATGCACTATTAAACTTCTAGGGTAGGGCAATCAGAGACCCGATAAGATCATTTCATATTTTGGTTAATATAAGAATTCAGCGAAATTCTATCACATTTGTTCAATTTACGTCGCTCCTATTTCAGATAGCGTATTGGGCTAAGCTGCATCTCAAAGCGCAAGAAATGGCTCGTAAAATGCACTATTAAACTTCTAGGGTAGGGCAAACAGAGACCGGATTAGATCATTTTATATTTTGGTTAATATAAGAATTCAGCGAAATTCTATCACATTTGTTCAATTTACGTCGCTCCTATTTCAGATAGCGTATTGGGCTAAGAGGCATCTCAAAGCGCATGAAATGGCGAGTAAAATGCACTATTAAACTTCTAGGATAAGGCAAACAGAGACCCGATTAGATCATTTTATATTACGGTTAATATAAGAAATCAGCGTAATTGTGCCACATTCGTTCAACTTACGTAGCTCCTATTTCAGATAGCGTACTGGGCTAGGCGGCATCTTAAACCGCGTGGAATGGCGAGTAAAATGCACTATTAAACTTCTATGATAGGGCAATCAGAGACCCGATTAGATCATTTTATATTTTGGTTAATATAAGAATTCAGCGAAATTCTATCACATTTGTTCAATATACGTCGCTCCAATTTCAGATAGCTTATTGGGCTAAGCGGCATCGCAAAGCGCATGAAATGACGAGTGAAATGCACTATTAAACTTCTTGGGTAGGGCGAACATAGACCCGATTAGATCGTTTTACATTAAGGTTAATATAAGAATTCAGCGAAATTCTATCACATTTGTTCAATTTACATCGCTCCTATTTCAGATAGCGACTTGTGGTAAGTGGCATCTCAAAGCGCAAGAAATGGCGAGTAAAATGCACTATTAAACTTCTAGGGTAGGGCAAACAGAGACCCCATTAGATCATTTTATATTTTGGTTAATATAAGAATTCAGCGAAATTCTATCACATTTGTTCAATTTACGTCGCTCCTATTTCAGATAGCGTATTGGGCTAAGCGGCATCTCACAGCGCACGAAAGGGCGAGTAAAATGCACTATTAAACTTCTAGGGTAGGGCAATCAGAGACCCGATAAGATCATTTCATATTTTGGTTAATATAAGAATTCAGCGAAATTCTATCACATTTGTTCAATTTACGTCGCTCCTATTTCAGATAGCGTATTGGGCTAAGCGGCATCTCAAAGCGCATGGAATGGCGAGTGAAATGCACTGTTAAACTTCTATGATAGGGCAATCAGAGACCCGATTAGATCATTTTATATTTTGGTTAATATAAGAATTCAGTGAAATTCTATCACATTTGTTCAATTTACGTCGCTCCTATTTCAGATAGCGTATTGGGCTAAGCGGCATCTCAAAGCGCATGAAATGGCGAGTAAAATGCACTATTAAACTTCTAGGATAAGGCAAACAGAGACCCGATTAGATCATTTTATATTACGGTTAACATAAGAATTCAGCGTAATTCTGTGACATTTGTTCAACTTACGGAGCTCCTATTTCAGATAGCGTACTGGGCTAGGCGGCAACTTAAAGCGCGTGGAATGGCGAGTAAAATGCACTATGAAACTTCTATGATAGGGCAATCAGAGACCCGATTAGATCATTTTATATTTTGGTTAATATAAGAATCCAGCGAAATTCTATCACATTTGTTCAATTTACGTCGCTGCTATTTCAGATAGCGTATTGGGCTAAGCGGCATCTCACAGCGCACGAAAGGGCGAGTAAAATGCACTATTAAACTTCTAGGGTAGGGCAATCAGAGACCCGATAAGATCATTTCATATTTTGGTTAATATAAGAATTCAGCGAAATTCTATCACATTTGTTCAATTTACGTCGCTCCTATTTCAGATAGCGTATTGGGCTAAGCTGCATCTCAAAGCGCAAGAAATGGCTCGTAAAATGCACTATTAAACTTCTAGGGTAGGGCAAACAGAGACCGGATTAGATCATTTTATATTTTGGTTAATATAAGAATTCAGCGAAATTCTATCACATTTGTTCAATTTACGTCGCTCCTATTTCAGATAGCGTATTGGGCTAAGAGGCATCTCAAAGCGCATGAAATGGCGAGTAAAATGCTCTATTAAACTTCTAGGATAAGGCAAACAGAGACCCGATTAGATCATTTTATATTACGGTTAATATAAGAAATCAGCGTAATTGTGCCACATTCGTTCAACTTACGTAGCTCCTATTTCAGATAGCGTACTGGGCTAGGCGGCATCTTAAAGCGCGTGGAATGGCGAGTAAAATGCACTATTAAACTTCTATGATAGGGCAATCAGAGACCCGATTAGATCATTTTATATTTTGGTTAATATAAGAATTCAGCGAAATTCTATCACATTTGTTCAATATACGTCGCTCCAATTTCAGATAGCTTATTGGGCTAAGCGGCATCGCAAAGCGCATTAAATGACGAGTGAAATGCACTATTAAACTTCTTGGGTAGGGCGAACATAGACCCGATTAGATCGTTTTACATTAAGGTTAATATAAGAATTCAGCGAAATTCTATCACATTTGTTCAATTTACATCGCTCCTATTTCAGATAGCGACTTGTGGTAAGTGGCATCTCAAAGCGCAAGAAATGGCGAGTAAAATGCACTATTAAACTTCTAGGGTAGGGCAAACAGAGACCCCATTAGATCATTTTATATTTTGGTTAATATAAGAATTCAGCGAAATTCTATCACATTTGTTCAATTTACGTCGCTCCTATTTCAGATAGCGTATTGGGCTAAGCGGCATCTCAAAGCGCATGAAATGGCGAGTAAAATGCACTATTAAACTTCTAGGGTAGGGCAATCAGAGACCCGATAAGATCATTTTATATTATGGTTAATATAAGAATTCAGCGAAGTTCTATCACATTTGTTTAATTAACGTCGCTCCTATTTCAGATAGCGTATTGGTCTAAGCGGCACCTCAAAACGCATGAAATGGCGAGTAAAATGCACTGTTAAACTTCTATGATAGGGCAATCAGAGACCCGATTAGATCATTTTATATTTTGGTTAATATAAGAATTCAGTGAAATTCTATCACATTTGTTCAATTTACGTCGCTCCTATTTCAGATAGCGTATTGGGCTAAGCGGCATCTCAAAGCGCATGAAATGGCGAGTAAAATGCACTATTAAACTTCTAGGATAAGGCAAACAGAGACCCGATTAGATCATTTTATATTACGGTTAACATAAGAATTCAGCGTAATTCTGTGACATTTGTTCAACTTACGGAGCTCCTATTTCAGATAGCGTACTGGGCTAGGCGGCAACTTAAAGCGCGTGGAATGGCGAGTAAAATGCACTATGAAACTTCTATGATAGGGCAATCAGAGACCCGATTAGATCATTTTATATTTTGGTTAATATAAGAATCCAGCGAAATTCTATCACATTTGTTCAATTTACGTCGCTGCTATTTCAGATAGCGTATTGGGCTAAGCGGCATCTCACAGCGCACGAAAGGGCGAGTAAAATGCACTATTAAACTTCTAGGGTAGGGCAATCAGAGACCCGATAAGATCATTTCATATTTTGGTTAATATAAGAATTCAGCGAAATTCTATCACATTTGTTCAATTTACGTCGCTCCTATTTCAGATAGCGTATTGGGCTAAGCGGCATCTCAAAGCGCATGGAATGGCGAGTGAAATGCACTGTTAAACTTCTATGATAGGGCAATCAGAGACCCGATTAGATCATTTTATATTTTGGTTAATATAAGAATTCAGTGAAATTCTATCACATTTGTTCAATTTACGTCGCTCCTATTTCAGATAGCGTATTGGGCTAAGCGGCATCTCAAAGCGCATGAAATGGCGAGTAAAATGCACTATTAAACTTCTAGGATAAGGCAAACAGAGACCCGATTAGATCATTTTATATTACGGTTAACATAAGAATTCAGCGTAATTCTGTGACATTTGTTCAACTTACGGAGCTCCTATTTCAGATAGCGTACTGGGCTAGGCGGCAACTTAAAGCGCGTGGAATGGCGAGTAAAATGCACTATGAAACTTCTATGATAGGGCAATCAGAGACCCGATTAGATCATTTTATATTTTGGTTAATATAAGAATCCAGCGAAATTCTATCACATTTGTTCAATTTACGTCGCTGCTATTTCAGATAGCGTATTGGGCTAAGCGGCATCTCACAGCGCACGAAAGGGCGAGTAAAATGCACTATTAAACTTCTAGGGTAGGGCAATCAGAGACCCGATAAGATCATTTCATATTTTGGTTAATATAAGAATTCAGCGAAATTCTATCACATTTGTTCAATTTACGTCGCTCCTATTTCAGATAGCGTATTGGGCTAAGCTGCATCTCAAAGCGCAAGAAATGGCTCGTAAAATGCACTATTAAACTTCTAGGGTAGGGCAAACAGAGACCGGATTAGATCATTTTATATTTTGGTTAATATAAGAATTCAGCGAAATTCTATCACATTTGTTCAATTTACGTCGCTCCTATTTCAGATAGCGTATTGGGCTAAGAGGCATCTCAAAGCGCATGAAATGGCGAGTAAAATGCTCTATTAAACTTCTAGGATAAGGCAAACAGAGACCCGATTAGATCATTTTATATTACGGTTAATATAAGAAATCAGCGTAATTGTGCCACATTCGTTCAACTTACGTAGCTCCTATTTCAGATAGCGTACTGGGCTAGGCGGCATCTTAAAGCGCGTGGAATGGCGAGTAAAATGCACAATTAAACTTCTATGATAGGGCAATCAGAGACCCGATTAGATCATTTTATATTTTGGTTAATATAAGAATTCAGCGAAATTCTATCACATTTGTTCAATATACGTCGCTCCAATTTCAGATAGCTTATTGGGCTAAGCGGCATCGCAAAGCGCATTAAATGACGAGTGAAATGCACTATTAAACTTCTTGGGTAGGGCGAACATAGACCCGATTAGATCGTTTTACATTAAGGTTAATATAAGAATTCAGCGAAATTCTATCACATTTGTTCAATTTACATCGCTCCTATTTCAGATAGCGACTTGTGGTAAGTGGCATCTCAAAGCGCAAGAAATGGCGAGTAAAATGCACTATTAAACTTCTAGGGTAGGGCAAACAGAGACCCCATTAGATCATTTTATATTTTGGTTAATATAAGAATTCAGCGAAATTCTATCACATTTGTTCAATTTACGTCGCTCCTATTTCAGATAGCGTATTGGGCTAAGCGGCATCTCAAAGCGCATGAAATGGCGAGTAAAATGCACTATTAAACTTCTAGGGTAGGGCAATCAGAGACCCGATAAGATCATTTTATATTATGGTTAATATAAGAATTCAGCGAAGTTCTATCACATTTGTTTAATTAACGTCGCTCCTATTTCAGATAGCGTATTGGTCTAAGCGGCACCTCAAAACGCATGAAATGGCGAGTAAAATGCACTGTTAAACTTCTATGATAGGGCAATCAGAGACCCGATTAGATCATTTTATATTTTGGTTAACATAAGAATTCAGCGTAATTCTGTGACATTTGTTCAACTTACGGAGCTCCTATTTCAGATAGCGTACTGGGCTAGGCGGCAACTTAAAGCGCGTGGAATGGCGAGTAAAATGCACTATGAAACTTCTATGATAGGGCAATCAGAGACCCGATTAGATCATTTTATATTTTGGTTAATATAAGAATCCAGCGAAATTCTATCACATTTGTTCAATTTACGTCGCTGCTATTTCAGATAGCGTATTGGGCTAAGCGGCATCTCACAGCGCACGAAAGGGCGAGTAAAATGCACTATTAAACTTCTAGGGTAGGGCAATCAGAGACCCGATAAGATCATTTCATATTTTGGTTAATATAAGAATTCAGCGAAATTCTATCACATTTGTTCAATTTACGTCGCTCCTATTTCAGATAGAGTATTGGGCTAAGCTGCATCTCAAAGCGCAAGAAATGGCTCGTAAAATGCACTATTAAACTTCTAGGGTAGGGCAAACAGAGACCGGATTAGATCATTTTATATTTTTGTTAATATAAGAATTCAGCGAAATTCTATCACATTTGTTCAATTTACGTCGCTCCTATTTCAGATAGCGTATTGGGCTAAGAGGCATCTCAAAGCGCATGAAATGGCGAGTAAAATGCACTATTAAACTTCTAGGATAAGGCAAACAGAGACCCGATTAGATCATTTTATATTACGGTTAATATAAGAAATCAGCGTAATTGTGCCACATTCGTTCAACTTACGTAGCTCCTATTTCAGATAGCGTACTGGGCTAGGCGGCATCTTAAAGCGCGTGGAATGGCGAGTAAAATGCACTATTAAACTTCTATGATAGGGCAATCAGAGACCCGATTAGATCATTTTATATTTTGGTTAATATAAGAATTCAGCGAAATTCTATCACATTTGTTCAATATACGTCGCTCCAATTTCAGATAGCTTATTGGGCTAAGCGGCATCGCAAAGCGCATTAAATGACGAGTGAAATGCACTATTAAACTTCTTGGGTAGGGCGAACATAGACCCGATTAGATCGTTTTACATTAAGGTTAATATAAGAATTCAGCGAAATTCTATCACATTTGTTCAATTTACATCGCTCCTATTTCAGATAGCGACTTGTGGTAAGTGGCATCTCAAAGCGCAAGAAATGGCGAGTAAAATGCACTATTAAACTTCTAGGGTAGGGCAAACAGAGACCCCATTAGATCATTTTATATTTTGGTTAATATAAGAATTCAGCGAAATTCTATCACATTTGTTCAATTTACGTCGCTCCTATTTCAGATAGCGTATTGGGCTAAGCGGCATCTCAAAGCGCATGAAATGGCGAGTAAAATGCACTATTAAACTTCTAGGGTAGGGCAATCAGAGACCCGATAAGATCATTTTATATTATGGTTAATATAAGAATTCAGCGAAGTTCTATCACATTTGTTTAATTAACGTCGCTCCTATTTCAGATAGCGTATTGGTCTAAGCGGCATCTCAAAGCGCATGAAATGGCGAGTAAAATGCACTGTTAAACTTCTATGATAGGGCAATCAGAGACCCGATTAGATCATTTTATATTTTGGTTAATATAAGAATTCAGTGAAATTCTATCACATTTGTTCAATTTACGTCGCTCCTATTTCAGATAGCGTATTGGGCTAAGCGGCATCTCAAAGCGCATGAAATGGCGAGTAAAATGCACTATTAAACTTCTAGGATAAGGCAAACAGAGACCCGATTAGATCATTTTATATTACGGTTAACATAAGAATTCAGCGTAATTCTGTGACATTTGTTCAACTTACGGAGCTCCTATTTCAGATAGCGTACTGGGCTAGGCGGCAACTTAAAGCGCGTGGAATGGCGAGTAAAATGCACTATGAAACTTCTATGATAGGGCAATCAGAGACCCGATTAGATCATTTTATATTTTGGTTAATATAAGAATCCAGCGAAATTCTATCACATTTGTTCAATTTACGTCGCTGCTATTTCAGATAGCGTATTGGGCTAAGCGGCATCTCACAGCGCACGAAAGGGCGAGTAAAATGCACTATTAAACTTCTAGGGTAGGGCAATCAGAGACCCGATAAGATCATTTCATATTTTGGTTAATATAAGAATTCAGCGAAATTCTATCACATTTGTTCAATTTACGTCGCTCCTATTTCAGATAGCGTATTGGGCTAAGCGGTATCTCAAAGCGCATGGAATGGCGAGTGAAATGCACTATTAAACTTCTAGGGTAGGGCGAACAGACACCCGAATAGATCATTTTATATTACGGTTAATATAAGAATTCAGCGTAATTCTATCACATTTGTTCAACTAACGTCGCTCCTATTTCAGATAGCGTACTGGGCTAGGCGGCATCTTAAAGCGCGTGGAAGGGCGAGTAAAATGCACTTCTAAACTTCTATGATAGGGCAATCAGAGTTACGAATAGATCATTTTATATTTTGTTTACTATAACATTTCAGGGAAATTCTATCACATTTTTTCAATTTACGTCGCTCCTATTTCAGATAGTGTACTGGGCTAAGCGGCATCTCAAAGCGCATGAAATGGCGAGTAAAATGCACTATTAAACTTCTAGGATAAGGCAAACAGAGACCCGATTAGATCATTTTATATTACGGTTAATATAAGAATTCAGCGTAATTCTGTGACATTTGTTCAACTTACATAGCTCCTATTTCAGATAGCGTGCTGGGCTAGGCGGCAACTTAAAGCGCGTGGAATGGCGAGTAAAATGCACTGTTAAACTTCTATGATAGGGCAATCAGAGACCCGATCAGATCATTTTATATTTTGGTTAATATAAGAATTCAGCGAAATTCTATCACATTTGTTCAATTTACGTCGCTCCTATTTCAGACAGCGTATTGGGCTAAGCGGCACCTCAAAGCGCATGAAATGGCGAGTAAAATGCACTCTTAAACTTCTAGGATAAGGCAAACAGAGACCTGATTAGATCATTTTATATTACGGTTAACATAAGAATGCAGCGTAATTCTGTGACATTTGTTCAACTTACGTAGCTCCTATTTCAGATAGCGTACTGGGCTAGGCGGCAACTTAAAGCGCGTGGAATGGCGAGCAAAATGCACTCTTAAACTTCTATGATAGGGCAATCAGAGACCCGATTAGATCATTTTATATTTTGGTTAATATAAGAGTCCAGCGAAATTCTATCACATTTGTTCAATTTACGTCGCTCCTATTTCAGATAGCGTATTGGGCTAAGCGGCATCTCACAGCGCACGAAAGGGCGAGTAAAATGCACTATTAAACTTCTAGGGTAGGGCAATCAGAGACCCGATAAGATCATTTCATATTTTGGTTAATATAAGAATTCAGCGAAATTCTATCACATTTGTTCAATTTACGTCGCTCCTATTTCAGATAGCGTATTGGGCTAAGCTGCATCTCAAAGCGCAAGAAATGGCTCGTAAAGTGCACTATTAAACTTCTAGGGTAGGGCAAACAGAGACCGGATTAGATCATTTTATATTTTGGTTAATATAAGAATTCAGCGAAATTCTATCACATTTGTTCAATTTACGTCGCTCCTATTTCAGATAGCGTATTGGGCTAAGAGGCATCTCAAAGCGCATGAAATGGCGAGTAAAATGCACTATTAAACTTCTAGGATAAGGCAAACAGAGACCCGATTAGATCATTTTATATTACGGTTAATATAAGAAATCAGCATAATTCTGTCACATTCGTTCAACTTACGTAGCTCCTATTTCAGATAGCGTACTGGGCTAGGCGGCATCTTAAAGCGCGTGGAATGGCGAGTAAAATGCACTATCAAACTTCTATGATAGGGCAATCAGAGACCCGATTAGATCATTTTATGTTTTGGTTAATATAAGAATTCAGCGAAATTCTATCACATTTGTTCAATATACGTCGCTCCAATTTCAGATAGCTTATTGGGCTAAGCGGCATCGCAAAGCGCATGAAATGACGAGTGAAATGCACTATTAAACTTCTTGGGTAGGGCGAACATAGACCCGAGTAGATCGTTTTACATTAAGGTTAATATAAGAATTCAGCGAAATTCTATCACATTTGTTCAATTTACATCGCTCCTATTTCAGGTAGCGACTTGTGCTAAGTGGCATCTCAAAGCGCGTGGAATGGCGAGTAAAATGCACTGTTAAACTTCTATGATAGGGCAATCAGAGACCCGATTAGATCATTTTATATTTTGGTTAATATAAGAATTCAGCGAAATTCTATCACATTTGTTCAATTTACGTCGCTCCTATTTCAGATAGCTTATTGGGCTAAGCGGCATCGCAAAGCGCATGGATTGACGAGTAAAATGCACTATTAAACTTCTAGGATAAGGCAAACAGAGACCCGATTAGATCATTTTATATTGCGGTTAATATAAGAATTCAGCGTAATTCTGTGACATTTGTTCAACTTACGTAGCTCCTATTTCAGATAGCGTACTGGGCTAGGCGGCAACTTAAAGCGCGTGCAATGGTGAGTAAAATGCACTATTAAACTTCTAGGGTAGGGCAATCAGAGACCCGATTAGATCATTTTATATTATGGTTAATATAAGAATTCAGCGAAGTCCTATCACATTTGTTTAATTTACGTCGCTCCTATTTTAGATAGCGTATTGGGCTAAGCGGCATCTCAAAGCGCATGAAATGGCGAGTAAAATGCACTCTTAAACTTCTAGGATAAGGCAAACAGAGACCCGATTAGATCATTTTATATTACGGTTAACATAAGAATGCAGCGTAATTCTGTGACATTTGTTCAACTTACGTAGCTCCTATTTCAGATAGCGTACTGGGCTATGCGGCAACTTAAAGCGCGTGGAATGGCGAGTAAAATGCACTATTAAACTTCTACGATAGGGCAATCAGAGACCCGATTAGATCATTTTATATTTTGGTTAATATAAGAATCCAGCGAAATTCTATCACATTTGTTCAATTTACGTCGCTCCTATTTCAGATAGCGTATTGGGCTAAGCGGCATCTCACAGCGCACGAAAGGGCGAGTAAAATGCACTATTAAACTTCTAGGGTAGGGCAATCAGAGACCCGATAAGATCATTTCATATTTTGGTTAATATAAGAATTCAGCGAAATTCTATCACATTTGTTCAATTTACGTCGCTCCTATTTCAGATAGCGTATTGGGCTAAGCTGCATCTCAAAGCGCAAGAAATGGCTCGTAAAATGCACTATTAAACTTCTAGGGTAGGGCAAACAGAGACCGGATTAGATCATTTTATATTTTGGTTAATATAAGAATTCAGCGAAATTCTATCACATTTGTTCAATTTACGTCGCTCCTATTTCAGATAGCGTATTGGGCTAAGAGGCATCTCAAAGCGCATGAAATGGCGAGTAAAATGCACTATTAAACTTCTAGGATAAGGCAAACAGAGACCCGATTACATCATTTTATATTACGGTTAATATAAGAAATCAGCGTAATTCTGTCACATTCGTTCAACTTACGTAGCTCCTATTTCAGATAGCGTACTGGGCTAGGCGGCATCTTAAAGCGCGTGGAATGGCGAGTAAAATGCACTATTAAACTTCTATGATAGGGCAATCAGAGACCCGATTAGATCATTTCATATTTTGGTTAATATAAGAATTCAGCGAAATTCTATCACATTTGTTCAATTTACATCGCTCCTATTTCAGATAGCGACTTGTGCTAAGTGGCATCTCAAAGCGCAAGAAATGGCGAGTAAAATGCACTATTAAACTTCTAGGGTAGGGCAAACAGAGACCCCATTAGATCATTTTATATTTTGGTTAATATAAGAATTCAGCGAAATTCTATCACATTTGTTCAATTTACGTCGCTCCTATTTCAGATAGCGTATTGGGCTAGGCGGCAACTTAAAGCGCGTGGAATGGTGAGTAAAATGCACTATTAAACTTCTAGGGTAGGGCAATCAGAGACCCGATTAGATCATTTTATATTATGGTTAATATAAGAATTCAGCGTAATTCTGTGACATTTGTTCAACTTACGTATCTCCTATTTCAGATAGCGTGCTGGGCTAGGCGGCAACTTAAAGCGCGTGGAATGGCGAGTAAAATGCACTGTTAAACTTCTATGATAGGGCAATCAGAGACCCGATTAGATCATTCTATATTTTGGTTAATATAAGAATCCAGCGAAATTCTATCACATTTGTTCAATTTACGTCGCTCCTATTTCAGATAGCGTATTGGGCTAAGCGGCATCTCACAGCGCACGAAAGGGCGAGTAAGATGCACTATTAAACTTCTAGGGTAGGGCAATCAGAGACCCGATAAGATCATTTCATATTTTGGTTAATATATGAATTCAGCGAAATTCTATCACATTTGTTCAATTTACGTCGCTCCTATTTCAGATGGCGTATTGGGCTAAGCTGCATCTCAAAGCGCAAGAAATGGCTCGTAAAATGCACTATTAAACTTCTAGGGTAGGGCAAACAGAGACCGGATTAGATCATTTTATATTTTGGTTAATATAAGAATTCAGCGAAATTCTATCACATTTGTTCAATTTACGTCGCTCCTATTTCAGATAGCGTATTGGGCTAAGAGGAATCTCAAAGCGCATGAAATAGCGAGTAAAATGCACTATTAAACTTCTAGGGTAAGGCAAACAGAGACCCGATTAGATCATTTTATATTACGGTTAATATAAGAAATCAGCGTAATTGTGCCACATTCGTTCAACTTACGTAGCTCCTATTTCAGATAGCGTACTGGGCTAGGCGGCATCTTAAAGCGCGTGGAATGGCGAGTAAAATGCACTATTAAACTTCTATGATAGGGCAATCAGAGACCCGATTAGATCATTTTATATTATGGTTAATATAAGAATTCAGCGAAGTTCTATCACATTTGTTTAATTTACGTCGCTCCTATTTCAGATAGCGTATTGGGCTAAGCGGGATCTCAAAGCGCATGAAATGGCGAGTAAAATGCACTCTTAAACTTCTAGGATAAGGCAAACAGAGACCCGATTAGATCATTTTATATTACGGTTAACATAAGAATGCAGCGTAATTCTGTGACATTTGTTCAACTTACGTAGCTCCTATTTCAGATAGCGTACTGGGCTAGGCGGCAACTTAATGCGCGTGGAATGGCGAGTAAAATGCACTATTAAACTTCTACGATAGGGCAATCAGAGACCCGATTAGATCATTTTATATTTTGGTTAATATAAGAATCCAGCGAAATTCTATCACATTTGTTCAATTTACGTCGCTCCTATTTCAGATAGCGTATTGGGCTAAGCGGCATCTCACAGCGCACGAAAGGGCGAGTAAAATGCACTATTAAACTTCTAGGGTAGGGCAATCAGGGCCCGATAAGATCATTTCATATTTTGGTTAATATAAGAATTCAGCGAAATTCTATCACATTTGTTCAATATACGTCGCTCCAATTTCAGATAGCTTATTGGGCTAAGCGGCATCGCAAAGCGCATTAAATGACGAGTGAAATGCACTATTAAACTTCTATGATAGGGCAATCAGAGACCCGATTAGATCATTTTATATTTTGGTTAATATAAGAATTCAGCGAAATTCTATCACATTTGTTCAATATACGTCGCTCCAATTTCAGATAGCTTATTGGGCTAAGCGGCATCGCAAAGCGCATTAAATGACGAGTGAAATGCACTATTAAACTTCTTGGGTAGGGCGAACATAGACCCGATTAGATCGTTTTACATTAAGGTTAATATAAGAATTCAGCGAAATTCTATCACATTTGTTCAATTTACATCGCTCCTATTTCAGATAGCGACTTGTGGTAAGTGGCATCTCAAAGCGCAAGAAATGGCGAGTAAAATGCACTATTAAACTTCTAGGGTAGGGCAAACAGAGACCCCATTAGATCATTTTATATTTTGGTTAATATAAGAATTCAGCGAAATTCTATCACATTTGTTCAATTTACGTCGCTCCTATTTCAGATAGCGTATTGGGCTAAGCGGCATCTCAAAGCGCATGAAATGGCGAGTAAAATGCACTATTAAACTTCTAGGGTAGGGCAATCAGAGACCCGATAAGATCATTTTATATTATGGTTAATATAAGAATTCAGCGAAGTTCTATCACATTTGTTTAATTAACGTCGCTCCTATTTCAGATAGCGTATTGGTCTAAGCGGCATCTCAAAGCGCATGAAATGGCGAGTAAAATGCACTGTTAAACTTCTATGATAGGGCAATCAGAGACCCGATTAGATCATTTTATATTTTGGTTAATATAAGAATTCAGTGAAATTCTATCACATTTGTTCAATTTACGTCGCTCCTATTTCAGATAGCGTATTGGGCTAAGCGGCATCTCAAAGCGCATGAAATGGCGAGTAAAATGCACTATTAAACTTCTAGGATAAGGCAAACAGAGACCCGATTAGATCATTTTATATTACGGTTAACATAAGAATTCAGCGTAATTCTGTGACATTTGTTCAACTTACGGAGCTCCTATTTCAGATAGCGTACTGGGCTAGGCGGCAACTTAAAGCGCGTGGAATGGCGAGTAAAATGCACTATGAAACTTCTATGATAGGGCAATCAGAGACCCGATTAGATCATTTTATATTTTGGTTAATATAAGAATCCAGCGAAATTCTATCACATTTGTTCAATTTACGTCGCTGCTATTTCAGATAGCGTATTGGGCTAAGCGGCATCTCACAGCGCACGAAAGGGCGAGTAAAATGCACTATTAAACTTCTAGGGTAGGGCAATCAGAGACCCGATAAGATCATTTCATATTTTGGTTAATATAAGAATTCAGCGAAATTCTATCACATTTGTTCAATTTACGTCGCTCCTATTTCAGATAGCGTATTGGGCTAAGCGGTATCTCAAAGCGCATGGAATGGCGAGTGAAATGCACTATTAAACTTCTAGGGTAGGGCGAACAGACACCCGAATAGATCATTTTATATTACGGTTAATATAAGAATTCAGCGTAATTCTATCACATTTGTTCAACTAACGTCGCTCCTATTTCAGATAGCGTACTGGGCTAGGCGGCATCTTAAAGCGCGTGGAAGGGCGAGTAAAATGCACTTCTAAACTTCTATGATAGGGCAATCAGAGTTACGAATAGATCATTTTATATTTTGTTTACTATAACATTTCAGGGAAATTCTATCACATTTTTTCAATTTACGTCGCTCCTATTTCAGATAGTGTACTGGGCTAAGCGGCATCTCAAAGCGCATGAAATGGCGAGTAAAATGCACTATTAAACTTCTAGGATAAGGCAAACAGAGACCCGATTAGATCATTTTATATTACGGTTAATATAAGAATTCAGCGTAATTCTGTGACATTTGTTCAACTTACATAGCTCCTATTTCAGATAGCGTGCTGGGCTAGGCGGCAACTTAAAGCGCGTGGAATGGCTAGTAAAATGCACTGTTAAACTTCTATGATAGGGCAATCAGAGACCCGATCAGATCATTTTATATTTTGGTTAATATAAGAATCCAGCAAAGTTCTATCACATTTGTTTAATTTACGTCGCTCCTATTTCAGATAGCGTATTGGGCTAAGCGGGATCTCAAAGCGCATGAAATGGCGAGTAAAATGCACTCTTAAACTTCTAGGATAAGGCAAACAGAGACCCGATTAGATCATTTTATATTACGGTTAACATAAGAATTCAGCGAAATTCTATCACATTTGTTCAATATACGTCGCTCCAATTTCAGATAGCTTATTGGGCTAAGCGGCATCGCAAAGCGCATGAAATGACGAGTGAAATGCACTATTAAACTTCTTGGGTAGGGCGAACAAAGACCCGTTTAGATCATTTTACATTAAGGTTAATATAAGAATTCAGCGAAATTCTATCACATTTGTTCAATTTACATCGCT
>CAKAJE020000363.1:0-53152 GCA_916610135.2 Macropis europaea
ATATTAACCGTTATATAAAATGATCTAATCGGGTCTCTGTTTGCTTTACCCTAGAAGTTTAATAGTGCATTTTACTCGTCATTTCATGCGCTTTGAGATTCCGCTTAGCCCAATACGCTATTTGAATTAGGAGCGACGTAAATTGAACAAATGTGATAGAATTTCGCTGAATTCTTATATTAACCAAATTATAAAATGATCTAATCGGGTCTCTGATTGCCCTATCATAGAAGTTTAATAGTGCATTTTACTCGCCATTCCACGCGCTTTAAGATGCCGCCTAGCCCAGTACGCTATCTGAAATAGGAGCGACGTAAATTGAACAAATGTGATAGAATTTTGCTGAATTCTTAAATTAACCATAACATAAAATGATCTAATCGGGTCTCTGATTGCCCTACCCTAGAAGTTTAATAGTGCATTTTACTCGCCATTTCATGCGCTTTGTGATGCCGCTTAGCCCAATACGCTATCTGAAATAGGAGCGACGTAAATTGAACAAATGCGATAGAATTTCGCTTAATTCTTAAATTAACTATAATATAAAATGATGTAATCGGGTCACTGATTGCCCAACCCTAGAAGTTTAATAGTTCATTTTACTCGCCATTTCATGCGCTTTGAGATGCCGCTTAGCCCAATACGCTATCTGAAATAGGAGCGACGTAAATTGAACAAATGTGATAGAATTTCGCTGAATTCTTATATTAACTATAATATAAAATGATCTAATCGGGTCACTGATTGCCCTATCATAGAAGTTTAATAGTGCATTTTACGCGCCATTCCACGCGGTTTAAGTTGCCGCCTAGCCCAGTACGCTATCTGAAATAGGAGCGACGTAAATTGAACAAATGTGATAGAATTTCGCTGAATTTTATATTAACCAAACTATAAAATGATCTAATCGGGTCTCTGATTGCCCTATCATAGAAGTTTAATAGTGCATTTTACTCGCCATTCCACGCGCTTTAAGATGCCGCCTAGCCCAGTACGCTATCTGAAATAGGAGCGACGTAAATTGAACAAATGTGATAGAATTTTGCTGAATTGTTAAATTAACGGTAATATAAAATGATCTAATCGGGACTCTGTTTGCCCTACCCTAGATGTTTAATAGTGCATTTTACTCGCCATTTCATGCGCATTGAGATGCCGCCTAGCCCAGTACGCTATCTGAAATAGGAGCGACGTAAATTGAACAAATGTGATAGAATTTCGCTGAATTCTTATATTAACTATAATATAAAATGATCTAATCGGGTCACTGATTGCCCTATCATAGAAGTTTAATAGTGCATTTTACTCGCCATTCCACGCGGTTTAAGTTGCCGCCTAGCCCAGTACGCTATCTGAAATAGGAGCGACGTAAATTGAACAAATGTGATAGAATTTTTGCTGAATTCTTAAATTAACCATAACATAAAATGATCTAATCGGGTCTCTGTTTGCCCTACCCTAGAAGTTTAATAGTGCATTTTACTCGCCATTTCATGCGCTTTGAGATGCCGCTTAGCCCAATACGCTATCTAAAATAGGAGCGACGTAAGTTGAACAAATGTGATAGAATTACGCTGAATTCTTATATTAACCGTAATATAAAATGATCTAATCGGGTCTCTGCTTGCCTTATCCTAGAAGTTTAATAGTGCATTTTACTCGCCATTTCATGCGCTTTGAGATGCCGCCTAGCCCAGTACGCTATCTGAAATAGGAGCGACGTAAATTGAACAAATGTGATAGAATTTTGCTGAATTCTTAAATTAACGGTAATATAAAATGATCTAATCGGGTCACTGATTGCCCTACCCTAGAAGTTTAATAGTGCATTTTACTCGCCATTTCATGCGCTTTGTGATGCCGCTTAGCCCAATACGCTATCTGAAATAGGACCGACGTAAATTGAACAAATGTGATAGAATTTCGCTGAATTTTATATTAACCAAACTATAAAATGATCTAATCGGGTCTCTGATTGCCCTATCATAGAAGTTTAATAGTGCATTTTACTCGCCATTCCACGCGCTTTAAGATGCCGCCTAGCCCAGTACGCTATCTGAAATAGGAGCGACGTAAATTGAACAAATGTGATAGAATTTTGCTGAATTGTTAAATTAACGGTAATATAAAATGATATAATCGCGACTCTGTTTGCCCTACCCTAGATGTTTAATAGTGCATTTTACTCGCCATTTCATGCGCATTGAGATGCCGCCTAGCCCAGTACGCTATCTGAAATAGGAGCGACGTAGGTTGAACAAATGTGATAGAATAACGCTGTATTCTTATATTAACCGTAATATAAAATGATCTAATCGGGTCTCTGTTTGCTTTACCCTAGAAGTTTAATAGTGCATTTCACTCGTCATTTCATGCGCTTTGAGATGCCGCTCAGCCCAATAAGCTATCTGAAATAGGAGCGACGTAAATTGAACAAATGTGATAGAATTTCGCTGATTTCTTGTATTAACCAAAATATAAAATGATCTATTCGGGTCTCTGATTGCCCTATCATAGAAGTTTAATAGTGTATTTCACTCGCCCTTCCACGCGCTTTAAGATGCCGCCTAGCACATTACGCTATCTGAAATAGGAACGAAGTAAATTGAACAAATGTGATAGAATTTCGCGGAATTCTTATATTAACCTTAATGTAAAATGAGCTAATCGGGTCTCTGTTCGCCCTACCCTAGAAGTTTAATAGTGCATTTTACTCGCCATTCCACGCGCTTTGAGATGCCGCTTACCCCAATACGCTATCTGAAATAGGAGCGACGTAAATTGAACAAATGTGATAGAATTTCGCTGAATTCTTATATTTACCTTAATGTAAAATGATCTAATCGGGTCTCCGTTCGCCCTACCATAGAAGTCTAATAGTGCATTTCACTCGTCATTTCATGCGCTTTGAGATGCCGCTTAGCCCATTACGCTATCTGAAATAGGAGCGACGTAAACTGAACAAATGTGATAGAATTTCCCTGAAATCTTATATTAAACAAAATATAAAATGATCTAATCGGGTCTCTGATTGCCCTATCATAGAAGTTTAGTAGTGCATTTTACTCGCCATTCCACGCGCTTTAAGATGCCGCCTAGCCCAGTACGCTATCAGAAATAGGAGCGACATAAATTGAACAAATGTGATAGAATTATCCGTGAATTCTTATATTAACCTTAATGTAAAATGATCTAATCGCGTCTCTGTTCGCCCTACCCTAGAAGTTTAATAGTGCATTTCACTCGTCATTTCATGCGCTTCGAGATGCCGCTTATCCCAATACGCTATCCGAAATAGGAGCGACGTAAATTGAACAAATGTGATAGAATTTTGCTGAATTCTTAAATTAACCGTAATATTAGATGATCTAATCGGGTCTCTGTTTGCCCTACTCTAGAAGTTTAATAGTGCATTTTACTCGCCATTTCATGCGCTTTGAGATGCCGCTTAGCCCAATACGCTATCTGAAATGGGAGCGACGTAAATTGAACAAATGTGATAGAATCTTGCTGAATTCTTAAATTAACCATAATATAAAAAGTTCTAATCGGGTCTCTGTTTGCCCTACCCTAGAAGTTTAATAGTGCATTTTGCTCGCCGTTTCATGTGCTTTGAGATGCCGCTTAGCCCAATACGCTATCCGAAATAGGAGCGACGTAAATTGAACAAATGTGATAGAATTTTGCTGAATTCTTAAATTAACCGTAATATTAGATGATCTAATCGGGTCTCTGTTTGCCCTACTCTAGAAGTTTAATAGTGCATTTTACTCGCCATTTCATGCGCTTTGAGATGCCGCTTAGCCCAATACGCTATCTGAAATAGGAGCGACGTTAATTGAACAAATGTGATAGAATTTCGCTGAATTCTTAAATTAACTATAATATTCAATGATCTAATCGGGTCACTGATTGCCCTATCATAGCATTTTAATAGTGCATTTTACTCGCCATTCCACACGGTTTAAGTTGCCGCCTAGCCCAGTACGCTATCTGAAATAGGAGCGACGTAAATTGAACAAATGTGATAGAATTTTGCTGAATTATTAAAATAACCATAACATAAAATGATCTAATCGGGTCTGTGTTTGCCCTACCCTAGAGGTTTAATAGTGCATTTTACTCGCCATTTCATGCGCTTTGAGATGCCGCTTAGCCCAATACGCTATCTGAAATAGGAGGGACGTAAGATGAACAAACGTGATAGAATTTCGCTGAATTCTTTTATTAACCATAATGTAAAATGATCTAATCGGGTCTCTGTTCGCCCTAGCCTAGAAGTTTAATAGTGGATTTTACTCGCCATTCCACGCGCTTTAAGATGCCGCCTAGCCCAGTACGCTATCTGAAATAGGAGCGACCTAAATTGAACGAATGTGATAGAATTTCGCTGAATTCTTAAATTAACTATAATATAAAATGATCTAATCTAGACACTGATTGCCCTATCATAGAAGTTTAATAGTGCATTTTACTCGCCATTCCACGCGGTTTAAGTTTCCGCCTAGCCCAGTACGCTATCTGAAATAGGAGCGACGTAAATTGAACAAATGTTATAGAATTTCGCTGAATTCTTAAATTAACCATAATATTAGATGATCTAATCGGGTCTCTGTTTGCCCTACCCTAGAAGTTTAATAGTGCATGTCACTCGACATTTCATGCGCTTTGAGATGCCGCTAGGCCCAATAAGCTATCTGTAATCGGAGCGACGTAAATTGAACAAATGTGATAGAATTTTGCTGAATTCTTAAATTAACTATAACATAAAATGATCTAATCGGGTCTCTGTTTGCCCTACCCTAGAAGTTTAATAGTGCATTTTATTCGCCATTTCATGCGCTTTGAGATGCCGCTTAGCCGAATACGCTATCTGAAATAGGAGCGACGTAAATTGAACAAATGTGATAGATTTTCGCTGCATTCTTAAATTAACCATAATATAAAATGATCTAATCGGGTCTCAGTTCGCCCTACCCTAGAAGTTTAATAGTGCATTTTACTCGCCATTCCACGCGGTTTAAGTTGCCGCATAGCCCAGTACGCTATCTGAAATAGGAGCGACGTAAATTGAACAAATGTGATAGAATTTTGCTGAATTCTTAAATTAACCATAACATAAAATGATCTAATCGGGTCTCTGTTTGCCCTACCCTAGAAGTTTAATAGTGCATTTTACACGCCATTTCATGCGCTTTGAGATGCCGCTTAGCCCAATACGCTATCTAAAATAGGAGCGACGTAAGTTGAACGAATGTGATAGAATTACGCTGAATTCTTATATTAACCGTAATATAAAATGATCTAATCGGGTCTCTGTTTGCCTTATCCTAGAAGTTTAATAGTGCATTTTACTCGCCATTTCATGTGCTTTGAGATGCCGCTTAGCCCACTACGCTATCTAAAATAGGAGCGACGTAAGTTGAACAAATGTGATAGAATAACGCTGTATTCTTATATTAACCGTAATATAAAATGATCTAATCGGGTCTCTGTTTGCTTTACCCTAGAAGTTTAATAGTGCATTTTACTCGCCATTTCATGCGCTTTGTGATGCCGCTTAGCCCAATACGCTATCTCAAATAGGAGCGACGTAAATTGAACAAATGTGATAGAATTTCGCTGAATTCTTATATTAACCAAATTATAAAATGATCTAATCGGGTCTCTGATTGCCCTATCATAGAAGTTTAATAGTGCATTTTACTCGCCAGTCCACGCGCTTTAAGATGCCGCCTAGCCCAGTACGCTATCTGAAATAGGAGCGACGTAAATTGAACAAATGTGATAGAATTTTGCTGAATTCTTAAATTAACGGTAATATAAAATGATCTAATCGGGACTCTGTTTGCCCTACCCTAGATGTTTAATAGTGCATTTTACTCGCCATTTCATGCGCATTGAGATGCCGCTTAGCCCAATACGCTATCTGAAACAGGAGCGACGTAAATTGAACAAATGTGATAGAATTTTGCTGAATTCTTAAATTAACCGTAATATTAGATGATCTAATCGGGTCTCTGTTTGCCCTACCCTAGAAGTTTAATAGTGCATTTTACTCGCCATTTCATGCGCTTTGAGATGCCGCTTAGCCCAATACGCTATCTGAAATAGGAGCGACGTAAATTGAACAAATTTGATAGAATTTCGCTGAATTCTTAAATTAACTATAATATAAAATGATCTAATCGGGTCACTGATTGCCCTATCATAGAAGTTTAATAGTGCATTTTACTCGCCATTCCACGCGGTTTAAGTTGCCGCCTAGCCCAGTACGCTATCTGAAATAGGAGCGACGTAAATTGAACAAATGTGATAGAATTTTGCTGAATTCTTAAATTAACGGTAATATAAAATGATCTAATCGGGTCACTGATTGCCCTACCCTAGAAGTTTAATAGTGCATTTTACTCGCCATTTCATGCGATTTGTGATGCCGCTTAGCCCAATACGCTATCTGAAATAGGAGCGACGTAAATTGAACAAATGTGATCGAATTTCGCTGAATTTTATATTAACCAAACTATAAAATGATCTAATCGGGTCTTTGATTGCCCTATCATAGAAGTTTAATAGTGCATTTTACTCGCCATTTCATGCGCTTTGAGATGCCGCTTAGCCCAATACGCTATCTAAAATAGGAGCGACGTAAGTTGAACGAATGTGATAGAATTACGCTGAATTCTTATATTAACCGTAATATAAAATGATCTAATCGGGTCTCTGTTTGCCTTATCCTAGAAGTTTAATAGTGCATTTTACTCGCCATTTCATGTGCTTTGAGATGCCGCTTAGCCCACTACGCTATCTAAAATAGGAGCGACGTAAGTTGAACAAATGTGATAGAATAACGCTGTATTCTTATATTAACCGTAATATAAAATGATCTAATCGGGTCTCTGTTTGCTTTACCCTAGAAGTTTAATAGTGCATTTCACTCGTCATTTCATGCGCTTTGCGATGCCGCTTAGCCCACTACGCTATCTGAAATAGGAGAGACGTAAATTGAACAAATGTGATAGAATTTCGCTGAATTCTTTTATAAACCGTAATGTAAAATGATCTAATCGGGTCTCTGTTCGCCCTACCCTATAAGTTTAATAGTGCATTTTATTCGCCATTTCATGCGCTTTGAGATGCCGCTTAGCCCAATACGCTACCTGAAATAGGAACGACGTAAATTTAACAAATGTGATAGAATATCCCTGAAATCTTATATTAAACAAAATATAAAATGGTCTAATCGGGTCTCTGATTGCCCTATCATAGAAGTTTAGTAGTGCATTTTGCTCGCCCTTCCACGCGCTTTATGATGCCGCCTAGCCCAGTACGCTATCTGAAATAGGAGCGACGTAGGTTGAACAAATGTGATAGAATAACGCTGTATTCTTATATTAACCGTAATATAAAATGATCTAATCGGGTCTCTGTTTGCTTTACCCTAGAAGTTTAATAGTGCATTTTACTCGTCATTTCATGCGCTTTGAGATTCCGTTTAGCCCAATACGCTATCTGAATTAGGAGCGAAGTAAATTGAACAAATGTGATAGAATTTCGCTGAATTCTTATATTAACCAAAATATAAAATGATCTAATCGGGTCTCTGATTGCCCTATCATAGAAGATTAATAGTGCATTTTACTCGCCACTCCACGCGCTTTAGGATGCCGCCTAGCCCAGTACGCTATCCGAAATAGGAGCGACGTAAATTGAACAAATGTGATAGAATTTCGCTGAATTCTTAAATTAACCATAATATAAAATGATCTAATCGGGTCTCTGTTTGCCCTAACCTAGAAGTTTAATAGTTCATTTTACTCGCCATTTCATGCGCTTTGAGATGCCGCTTAGCCCAATACGCTATCTGAAATAGGAGCGACGTAAATTGAACAAATGTGATAGAATTTCGCTGAATTCTTAAATTAACTATAATATAAAATAATCTAATCGGGTCACTGATTGCCCTATCATAGAAGTTTAATAGTGCATTTTACTCGCCATTCCACGCGGTTTAAGTTGCCGCATAGCCCAGTACGCTATCTGAAATAGGAGCGACGTAAATTGAACAAATGTGATAGAATTTTGCTGAATTCTTAAATTAACCATAACATAAAATGATCTAATCGGGTCTCTGTTTGCCCTACCCTAGAAGTTTAATAGTGCATTTTACACGCCATTTCATGCGCTTTGAGATGCCGCTTAGCCCAATACGCTATCTAAAATAGGAGCGACGTAAGTTGAACGAATGTGATAGAATTACGCTGAATTCTTATATTAACCGTAATATAAAATGATCTAATCGGGTCTCTGTTTGCCTTATCCTAGAAGTTTAATAGTGCATTTTACTCGCCATTTCATGTGCTTTGAGATGCCGCTTAGCCCACTACGCTATCTAAAATAGGAGCGACGTAAGTTGAGCAAATGTGATAGAATAACGCTGTATTCTTATATTAACCGTAATATAAAATGATCTAATCGGGTCTCTGTTTGCTTTACCCTAGAAGTTTAACAGTGCATTTTACTTGTCATTTCATGCGCTTTGCGATGCCGCTTAGCCCACTACGCTATCTGAAATAGGAGAGACGTAAATTGAACAAATGTGATAGAATTTCGCTGAATTCTTTTATAAACCGTAATGTAAAATGATCTAATCGGGTCTCTGTTCGCCCTAGCCTATAAGTTTATTAGTGCATTTTATTCGCCATTTCATGCGCTTTGAGATGACGCTTAGCCCAATACGCTATCTGAAATAGGAACGACGTAAATTTAACAAATGTGATAGAATATCCCTGAAATCTTATATTAAACAAAATATAAAATGGTCTAATCGGGTCTCTGATTGCCCTATCATAGAAGTTTAGTAGTGCATTTTGCTCGCCCTTCCACGCGCTTTATGATGCCGCCTAGCCCAGTACGCTATCTGAAATAGGAGCGACGTAGGTTGAACAAATGTGATAGAATAACGCTGTATTCTTATATTAACCGTAATATAAAATGATCTAATCGGGTCTCTGTTTGCTTTACCCTAGAAGTTTAATAGTGCATTTTACTCGCCATTTCATGCGCTTTGTGGTGCCGCTTAGCCCAATACGCTATCTCAAATAGGAGCGACGTAAATTGAACAAATGTGATAGAATTTCGCTGAATTCTTATATTAACCAAATTATAAAATGATCTAATCGGGTCTCTGATTGCCCTATCATAGAAGTTTAATAGTGCATTTTACTCGCCAGTCCACGCGCTTTAAGATGGCGCCTAGCCCAGTACGCTATCTGAAATAGGAGCGACGTAAATTGAACAAATGTGATAGAATTTTGCTGAATTCTTAAATTAACGGTAATATAAAATGATCTAATCGGGACTCTGTTTGCCCTACCCTAGATGTTTAATAGTGCATTTTACTCGCCATTTCATGCGCATTGAGATGCCGCTTAGCCCAATACGCTATCTGAAACAGGAGCGACGTAAATTGAACAAATGTGATAGAATTTTGCTGAATTCTTAAATTAACCGTAATATTAGATGATCTAATCGGGTCTCTGTTTGCCCTACCCTAGAAGTTTAATAGTGCATTTTACTCGCCATTTCATGCGCTTTGAGATGCCGCTTAGCCCAATACGCTATCTGAAATAGGAGCGACGTAAATTGAACAAATTTGATAGAATTTCGCTGAATTCTTAAATTAACTATAATATAAAATGATCTAATCGGGTCACTGATTGCCCTATCATAGAAGTTTAATAGTGCATTTTACTCGCCATTCCACGCGGTTTAAGTTGCCGCCTAGCCCAGTACGCTATCTGAAATAGGAGCGACGTAAATTGAACAAATGTGATAGAATTTTGCTGAATTCTTAAATTAACGGTAATATAAAATGATCTAATCGGGTCACTGATTGCCCTACCCTAGAAGTTTAATAGTGCATTTTACTCGCCATTTCATGCGCTTTGCGATGCCGCTTAGCCCACTACGCTATCTGAAATAGGAGAGACGTAAATTGAACAAGTGTGATAGAATTTCGCTGAATTCTTTTATAAACCGTAATGTAAAATGATCTAATCGGGTCTCTGTTCGCCCTAGCCTATAAGTTTAATAGTGTATTTTATTCGCCATTTCATGCGCTTTGAGATGCCGCTTAGCCCAATACGCTATCTGAAATAGGAACGACGTAAATTTAACAAATGTGATAGAATATCCCTGAAATCTTATATTAAACAAAATATAAAATGGTCTAATCGGGTCTCTGATTGCCCTATCATAGAAGTTTAGTAGTGCATTTTGCCTGCCCTTCCACGCGCTTTATGATGCCGCCTAGCCCAGTACGCTATCTGAAATAGGAGCGACGTAGGTTGAACAAATGTGATAGAATAACGCTGTATTCTTATATTAACGGTAATATAAAATGATCTAATCGGGACTCTGTTTGCCCTACCCTAGATGTTTAATAGTGCATTTTACTCGCCATTTCATGCGCATTGAGATGCCGCCTAGCCCAGTACGCTATCTGAAATAGGAGCGACGTAAATTGAACAAATGTGATAGAATTTCGCTGAATTCTTAAATTAACTATAATATAAAATGATCTAATCGGGTCACTGATTGCCCTATCATAGAAGATTAATAGTGCATTTTACTCGCCATTTCATGCGCTTTGAGATGCCGCTTAGCCCAATACGCTATCTGAAATAGGAGCGACGTAAATTGAACAAATGTGATAGAATTTCGCTGAATTCTTATATTAACCAAAATATAAAATGATCTAATCGGGTCTCTGATTGCCCTATCATAGAAGATTAATAGTGCATTTTACTCGCCACTCCACGCGCTTTAGGATGCCGCCTAGCCCAGTACGCTATCCGAAATAGGAGCGACGTAAATTGAACAAATGTGATAGAATTTCGCTGAATTCTTAAATTAACTATAATATAAAATGATCTAATCTAGTCACTGATTGCCCTATCATAGAAGTTTAATAGTGCATTTTACTCGCCATTCCACGCGGTTTAAGTTGCCGCCTGGCCCAGTACGCTATCCGAAATAGGAGCGACGTAAATTGAACAAATGTGATAGAATCTTGCTGAATTCTTAAATTAACCATAATATAAAATGATCTAATCGGGTCTCTGTTTGCCCTACCCTAGAAGTTTAATAGTGCATTTTACTCGCCGTTTCATGCGCTTTGAGATGCCGCTTAGCCCAATACGCTATCCGAAATAGGAGCGACGTAAATTGAACAAATGTGATAGAATTTTGCTGAATTCTTAAATTAACCATAATATTAGATGATCTAATCGGGTCTCTGTTTGCCCTACCCTAGAAGTTTAATAGTGCATTTTACTCGCCATTTCATGCGCTTTGAGATGCCGCTTAGCCCAATACGCTATCTGAAATAGGAGCGACGTAAATTGAACAAATGTGATAGAATTTCGCTGAATTCTTATATTAAATATAATATAAAATGATCTAATCGGGTCACTGATTGCCCTATCATAGAAGTTTAATAGTGCATTTTACTCGCCATTCCACGCGGTTTAAGTTGCCGCCTAGCCCAGTACGCTATCTGAAATAGGAGCGACGTAAATTGAACAAATGTGATAGAATTTTGCTGAATTCTTAAATTAACCATAACATAAAATGATCTAATCGGGTCTCTGTTTGCCCTACCCTAGAAGTTTAATAGTGCATTTTACTCGCCATTTCATGCGCTTTGAGATGCCGCTTAGCCCAATACGCTATCTAAAATAGGAGCGACGTAAATTGAACAAATGTGATAGAATTACGCTGAATTCTTATATTAACCGTAATATAAAATGATCTAATCGGGTCTCTGCTTGCCTTATCCTAGAAGTTTAATAGTGCATTTTACTCGCCATTTCATGCGCTTTGAGATGCCGCCTAGCCCAGTACGCTATCTGAAATAGGAGCGACGTAAATTGAACAAATGTGATAGAATTTTGCTGAATTCTTAAATTAACGGTAATATAAAATGATCTAATCGGGTCACTGATTGCCCTACCCTAGAAGTTTAATAGTGCATTTTACTCGCCATTTCATGCGCTTTGTGATGCCGCTTAGCCCAATACGCTATCTGAAATAGGAGCGACGTAAATTGAACAAATGTGATAGAATTTCGCTGAATTTTATATTAACCAAACTATAAATTGATCTAATCGGGTCTCTGATTGCCCTATCATAGAAATTTAATAGTGCATTTTACTCGCCATTCCACGCGCTTTAAGATGCCGCCTAGCCCAGTACGCTATCTGAAATAGGAGCGACGTAAATTGAACAAATGTGATAGAATTTTGCTGAATTGTTAAATTAACGGTAATATAAAATGATCTAATCGGGACTCTGTTTGCCCTACCCTAGATGTTTAATAGTGCATTTTACTCGCCATTTCATGCGCATTGAGATGCCGCCTAGCCCAGTACGCTATCTGAAATAGGAGCGACGTAAATTGAACAAATGTGATAGAATTTCGCTGAATTCTTAAATTAACTATAATATAAAATGATCTAATCGGGTCACTGATTGCCCTATCATAGAAGTTTAATAGTGCATTTTACTCGCCATTCCACGCGGTTTAAGTTGCCGCCTAGCCCAGTACGCTATCTGAAATAGGAGCGACGTAAATTGAACAAATGTGATAGAATTTTGCTGAATTCTTAAATTAACCATAACATAAAATGATCTAATCGGGTCTCTGTTTGCCCTACCCTAGAAGTTTAATAGTGCATTTTACTCGTCATTTCATGCGCTTTGCGATGCCGCTTAGCCCACTACGCTATCTGAAATAGGAGAGACGTAAATTGAACAAATGTGATAGAATTTCGCTGAATTCTTTTATAAACCGTAATGTAAAATGATCTAATCGGGTCTCTGTTCGCCCTAGCCTATAAGTTTAATAGTGCATTTTATTCGCCATTTCATGCGCTTTGAGATGCCGCTTAGCCCAATACGCTATCTGAAATAGGAACGACGTAAATTTAACAAATGTGATAGAATATCCCTGAAATCTTATATTAAACAAAATATAAAATGGTCTAATCGGGTCTCTGATTGCCCTATCATAGAAGTTTAGTAGTGCATTTTGCTCGCCCTTCCACGCGCTTTATGATGCCGCCTAGCCCAGTACGCTATCTGAAATAGGAGCGACGTAGGTTGAACAAATGTGATAGAATAACGCTGTTTTCTTATATTAACCGTAATATAAAATGATCTAATCGGGTCTCTGTTTGCTTTACCCTAGAAGTTTAATAGTGCATTTTACTCGTCATTTCATGCGCTTTGAGATGCCGCTTAGCCCAATACGCTATCTGAAATAGGAGCGACGTAAGTTGAACAAATGTGATAGAATTTCGCTGAATTCTTATATTAACCAAAATATAAAATGATCTAATCGGGTCTCTGATTGCCCTATCATAGAAGATTAATAGTGCATTTTACTCGCCATTTCATGCGCTTTGAGATGCCGCTTAGCCCAATACGCTATCTGAAATAGGAGCGACGTAAATTGAACAAATGTGATAGAATTTCGCTGAATTCTTATATTAACCAAAATATAAAATGATCTAATCGGGTCTCTGATTGCCCTATCATAGAAGATTAATAGTGCATTTTACTCGCCACTCCACGCGCTTTAGGATGCCGCCTAGCCCAGTACGCTATCCGAAATAGGAGCGACGTAAATTGAACAAATGTGATAGAATTTCGCTGAATTCTTAAATTAACTATAATATAAAATGATCTAATCTAGTCACTGATTGCCCTATCATAGAAGTTTAATAGTGCATTTTACTCGCCATTCCACGCGGTTTAAGTTGACGCCTGGCCCAGTACGCTATCCGAAATAGGAGCGACGTAAATTGAACAAATGTGATAGAATCTTGCTGAATTCTTAAATTAACCATAATATAAAATGATCTAATCGGGTCTCTGTTTGCCCTACCCTAGAAGTTTAACACTGTGTCAGGTTTATTCGTCAGAGACAGGACAAAGACTGGATACATAGATCGAAGAAAACAAAAAGTACGCGCCGTCGTTGTTCACGCCGCTACAGTGCAACCAACGTCACACACTATCGCACTGGTCAGCAAGCCAGTAGCCAAATGAAGTGAGGCACTTATCGATATCACATACTTTTACACCCCTCCTATCGACATGTGCATCACACGTAGATGATATTTAGCTTGAACTTAAATTTAACATTTCAGTACAACGTTCGTGTTTACATTTGCTCAACGATTTTGTTAATATGTCGGCTGGCATACGATCTGTTTGCAAGTATTTTACAATAATATCTCCCTTTTCCACTAATTCTCGGGTAAAATGAAAACTTATATCTATGTGTTTACTACGCTTATGAAACTTAGGATTCTTTGATATTTCTATTGCACTTTGATTATCGCAATATATATTAATGGGAGATTTTGCGTATTCGTTAAATCCCATATGACAAAGTAGCCGTTTGATATAAATGATTTCTCGTGAGACTTCTGAGAGCGCCACATATTCCGCTTCCATAGTTGAAAGAGCAACGGAAGCCTGCTTTTTCGATTTCCAACTAATCGGACTTCCCGCTAACGTTAAAAGACTACCCGAACATGATCTACGATCATCCACGTTTCCACCCCAATCAGAGTCTGTATAACCCATGAGACTTTCGCTATTTTTAGCATAATTTATGCTGTAATGACTCGTTGCCAGCAAATACCTCAAAACTCGTTTCGCAATTAACCAGTGGTGTTTTCCCGGATTTGAACAAAATCTGCTTAATGTGCTCGCCGCAAACGCAATATCGGGTCGTGTAGCATTAGCTAAATAAATTAACCCACCGATCAATTCCCTATATGGTCGGCCTGCCATTTCGCGTCTTTCATCTTCCGTCGTTGGGCACATTTCTTTTGTAATTTTTGAGTTCGATTCTATCGGAGTTGATACACTTTTCGCGTTGTCCATGTTGAATTTTTGTATTAATTTGTTGATGTATTCCTCTTGTGAAAGACGTATTCTTCCAGTTAATCCTTCTCGTTGCACATTGACTCCAAGTATGTTATTGATTTGGCCGAGGTCTACTATTTTAAATGCCGATTTGATGTTTGATTTAATTTCATTGATCCTTTTGATTTTCTTTGACGCTAGAATTAAGTCGTCGACATATACGACCACTATAACTCTGTTTTCATTTGAACCTATTACGTATACACAAGGATCTGCTGCTGTGCGCTTACCTCCATTTTCTGTAAAGTAATTGTCCAGTTTCCTGTACCATTCTCGCCCTGATTGCTTCAAGCCGTATAGTGGCTTAAGCAACTTGCAGACATATTCTTCGCGTCCACTTTCAATAAACATTTTTGGCTGTTCCATATATATCTCGTCGTGTAGTTCGCCCTGTACATAGGCTGACGTTACGTCCATCTGGTGTATATGCATTTCCTCGTTTACTGATGCAGCGAGTAACGTGCGGATTATTTCGTATCTCGCAACTGGTGCGAAAACTTCATCGTAATCGACTCCATACTCTTGTGTATGACCTCTGGCAACCAAACGTGCTTTATATTTTTCATTCTGGCCATCCTGATTTTTCTTCGTCCTAAACACCCATCGATTTGTTAATATCTTCTTATTAGTTGGTCTAGGTACGAGCATCCATGTTCCATTTTCCTGTAGAGTATCGTATTCCTTTTCCATTGCCGCTAGTCATGCTTCTCTGTCGTCTTGTTCCGAGATTTCCGACAAGGTCTCTGGATTTGAGCGTTGCGTATTTTTCACCTGATAAACTTTTCGTGGTCTGCCCACTTTTCCGGTTCTTTGACTTTTTGGGCGACCGCGTCCTCGACTTGTTTCATCATTAACGTCTTCCTGTGGTGACTCGCCGTCTTGTCCATCTTCCTGGATGTCGTCTTGTGGTTCTTCTTCTGATAAGGCTGGAACAGATTCAGGTAAGAAGAATGCTCTTTTGGATGATACTTGAGGAATCTCTATGTTTTCAAAGAATTTTACATCGCGAGCCTTAATTACAGTTTTGGTACCTGGCTTCCATAATCTATATGCTTTACTCTCATATGAATAACCTACCAGCAGATACACGTCGCCTTTTGGTTGGAATTTCCCAATCCTACGGCCTTTATTTAATGCGATTACCTTACTACCAAATGTTCTAAGAAATCCAACATATGGTTTTCGTTTTGTCCACGCCTCAATCGGCGTAATGCCAGCAAGGCATTTCGTCGCGCTCCTATTCCTCAAATAAGTTGCGGTGTTCACTGCTTCCGCCCATAGAGATTCTGGAAGATTTGCTTGTACTCTCATACATCTTGCCATTTCGATTAATGTACGATTTGCTCGCTCGGCTACGCCATTTTGCTGGGGTGTATACTCGATACTTAATTGATGTATGATTCCTTCGTCCCTGAGAAAGCCTTGGAAGTTGTTTGAAACGTATTCCCTTCCATTGTCCGTTCGCAACTTCTTCACTCGTCGTCCAGTCTGCTTTTCAACTTTTTGTTTGTAATCCTTAAAAGCTTGAAAAATATCAGACTTATTTCTAAGCATAACTGTTTCCGTATACCTAGTACAATCATCTATAAAGGTCGCGAAATATCTCGCCCTACCGAGTGACTGTGTTTTCATCGGACCGCAAATATCCGAATGAATTAAACCTAAAATTTCTTTCTCGCGATTAGTTGACGGTTTGAATGGTAGACTGTGAATTTTACACTTCGCGCATACTTCGCAGTTAATTTCGTACGTGTTTGAACCGAAATTCATGCCGTTTACCATTTCTTCCCTTTCCATTTTCTTTAAGTCGCTGAAATTGAGATGTCCGTATCTCTGATGCCACTTATATATATATCTCTCGCGTTATTTTCACTTGCGTACGACGCCTGTTCATTTTTCTGATTTATAACATATAGCTGATTTCGTTTTGTGGCCGTGAGAGCCGTCGAACCGTCTCTTCGAAAGCGTCGCTCGATCCTTTTCGAACAATACCTTATAATCGTTGTCGGTGACTTTCGAAACGGACAAAAGATTATTGCGAAGACCCGGAACACACAACGCATCCTTCAATCTTATAGAGTTCGTTACGCGTCCATTTACTTTCGCATTCAATTTCACATCGCCCTCGCCTATCGAATTTGCAAAATCTTTCGTCGCCGTGTATACTCGCGTCTGTCCTTTTTCGTTAAATGTCGCGAAGTTATGTTCGTCGTTACACATGTGCCGCGTGGCACCGCTATCTACGTACCATTCTTCTGATTTTTCGACCGGTTCGGTGTTACATGCAATCGCCGTCATCGTATCGTCAACCCTATTTGATTCGCTACGCATCGGTTTTGATCTACAGTATTTACTCGCGTGCCCTATCTTACCGCAATTGAAACACCTACCATTAAATTTGTGAACATTCGAATATTTCCTATCATTTTTCGGTTTTTCATACGATTGTTTCGATTGTACATGACGTCCTCTGGTCAATAGCGCGTCATTTTTCTCATCGTTGCCGTTCACCCTCACGACGCGATCGTTCTGTCTCGCTTCTTCTTCCATAAGTTTGAGTTTCAATATGTCGACCGTCGGTATTTCGTCACGCAGTTCCATTGCTATGGTAAAATTATCAAATTCGGTCGGTAAGGAGCTCAACAACATTATCGATAATGATTCCTCTGGGATGTCGAATCCTGCCTCTTTCAATTGTTCGGCTTTGTGCAAGAAATCGGATACGTACTGCGCCGTTGTTGACTCTTCCTTCTTCTGCATTCGTAATAATTGTTTATACAGCGTCACCTTTCTTACCGGACCACGAGATTCGAATGCTCTCTGAAGACCGTCCCAAGCTTCTTTTGAGGATGTTGCCTTTTTCACGTGGCTGAGCTGATTATGCGTTATACACAGATTTATTAAAGCCAACGCTTTGGAATCTTTCTTTTCCCATTCCCCAAAATTTTCTGCCGGTTTCGCTTCTGTGCCGTCAACGTAACACCATAAATCGTTGAATACCAATACACTTTTCATCTGCACTTTCCACAGATCGTAATTTTCGACAGTTAACTTTTCAATATTTGCGAAACCTGTTGCAGTCGCCATTTTATTTTGATTTCTTTAATTCAACTTTAAATCACTTTATACACACGATAACCTCGAAGCTTCTGGGCCCATAACCTGTCAGGTTTATTCGTCAGAGACAGGACAAAGACTGGATACATAGATCGAAGAAAACAAAAAGTACGCGCCGTCGTTGTTCACGCCGCTACAGTGCAACCAACGTCACACACTATCGCACTGGTCAGCAAGCCAGTAGCCAAATGAAGTGAGGCACTTATCGATATCACATACTTTTACACACTGCACTTTACTCGCCATTTCATGCGCTTTGAGATGCCGCTTAGCCCAATACGCTATCTGAAATAGGAGCGACGTAAGTTGAACAAATGTGATAGAATTTCGCTGAATTCTTATATTAACCAAAATATAAAATGATCTAATCGGGTCTCTGATTGCCCTATCATAGAAGATTAATAGTGCATTTTACTCGCCACTCCACGCGCTTTAGGATGCCGCCTAGCCCAGTACGCTATCCGAAATAGGAGCGACGTAAATTGAACAAATGTGATAGAATTTCGCTGAATTCTTAAATTAACTATAATATAAAATGATCTAATCTAGTCACTGATTGCCCTATCATAGAAGTTTAATAGTGCATTTTACTCGCCATACCACGCGGTTTAAGTTGCCGCCTGGCCCAGTACGCTATCCGAAATAGGAGCGACGTAAATTGAACAAATGTGATAGAATCTTGCTGAATTCTTAAATTAACCATAATATAAAATGATCTAATCGGGTCTCTGTTTGCCCTACCCTAGAAGTTTAATAGTGCATTTTACTCGCCGTTTCATGCGCTTTGAGATGCCGCTTAGCCCAATACGCTATCCGAAATAGGAGCGACGTAAATTGAACAAATGTGATAGAATTTTGCTGAATTCTTAAATTAACCATAATATTAGATGATCTAATCGGGTCTCTGTTTGCCCTACCCTAGAAGTTTAATAGTGCATTTTACTCGCCATTTCATGCGCTTTGAGATGCCGCTTAGCCCAATACGCTATCTGAAATAGGAGCGACGTAAATTGAACAAATGTGATAGAATTTCGCTGAATTCTTATATTAAATATAATATAAAATGATCTAATCGGGTCACTGATTGCCCTATCATAGAAGTTTAATAGTGCATTTTACTCGCCATTCCACGCGGTTTAAGTTGCCGCCTAGCCCAGTACGCTATCTGAAATAGGAGCGACGTAAATTGAACAAATGTGATAGAATTTTGCTGAATTCTTAAATTAACCATAACATAAAATGATCTAATCGGGTCTCTGTTTGCCCTACCCTAGAAGTTTAATAGTGCATTTTACTCGCCATTTCATGCGCTTTGAGATGCCGCTTAGCCCAATACGCTATCTAAAATAGGAGCGACGTAAGTTGAACAAATGTGATAGAATTACGCTGAATTCTTATATTAACCGTAATATAAAATGATCTAATCGGGTCTCTGCTTGCCTTATCCTAGAAGTTTAATAGTGCATTTTACTCGCCATTTCATGCGCTTTGAGATGCCGCCTAGCCCAGTACGCTATCTGAAATAGGAGCGACGTAAATTGAACAAATGTGATAGAATTTTGCTGAATTCTTAAATTAACGGTAATATAAAATGATCTAATCGGGTCACTGATTGCCCTACCCTAGAAGTTTAATAGTGCATTTTACTCGCCATTTCATGCGCTTTGTGATGCCGCTTAGCCCAATACGCTATCTGAAATAGGAGCGACGTAAATTGAACAAATGTGATAGAATTTCGCTGAATTTTATATTAACCAAACTATAAATTGATCTAATCGGGTCTCTGATTGCCCTATCATAGAAATTTAATAGTGCATTTTACTCGCCATTCCACGCGCTTTAAGATGCCGCCTAGCCCAGTACGCTATCTGAAATAGGAGCGACGTAAATTGAACAAATGTGATAGAATTTTGCTGAATTGTTAAATTAACGGTAATATAAAATGATCTAATCGGGACTCTGTTTGCCCTACCCTAGATGTTTAATAGTGCATTTTACTCGCCATTTCATGCGCATTGAGATGCCGCCTAGCCCAGTACGCTATCTGAAATAGGAGCGACGTAAATTGAACAAATGTGATAGAATTTCGCTGAATTCTTAAATTAACTATAATATAAAATGATCTAATCGGGTCACTGATTGCCCTATCATAGAAGTTTAATAGTGCATTTTACTCGCCATTCCACGCGGTTTAAGTTGCCGCCTAGCCCAGTACGCTATCTGAAATAGGAGCGACGTAAATTGAACAAATGTGATAGAATTTTGCTGAATTCTTAAATTAACCATAACATAAAATGATCTAATCGGGTCTCTGTTTGCCCTACCCTAGAAGTTTAATAGTGCATTTTACTCGTCATTTCATGCGCTTTGCGATGCCGCTTAGCCCACTACGCTATCTGAAATAGGAGAGACGTAAATTGAACAAGTGTGATAGAATTTCGCTGAATTCTTTTATAAACCGTAATGTAAAATGATCTAATCGGGTCTCTGTTCGCCCTAGCCTATAAGTTTAATAGTGCATTTTATTCGCCATTTCATGCGCTTTGAGATGCCGCTTAGCCCAATACGCTATCTGAAATAGGAACGACGTAAATTTAACAAATGTGATAGAATATCCCTGAAATCTTATATTAAACAAAATATAAAATGGTCTAATCGGGTCTCTGATTGCCCTATCATAGAAGTTTAGTAGTGCATTTTGCTCGCCCTTCCACGCGCTTTATGATGCCGCCTAGCCCAGTACGCTATCTGAAATAGGAGCGACGTAGGTTGAACAAATGTGATAGAATAACGCTGTATTCTTATATTAACCGTAATATAAAATGATCTAATCGGGTCTCTGTTTGCTTTACCCTAGAAGTTTAATAGTGCATTTTACTCGTCATTTCATGCGCTTTGAGATGCCGCTTAGCCCAATACGCTATCTGAAATAGGAGCGACGTAAGTTGAACAAATGTGATAGAATTTCGCTGAATTCTTATATTAACCAAAATATAAAATGATCTAATCGGGTCTCTGATTGCCCTATCATAGAAGATTAATAGTGCATTTTACTCGCCATTTCATGCGCTTTGAGATGCCGCTTAGCCCAATACGCTATCTGAAATAGGAGCGACGTAAATTGAACAAATGTGATAGAATTTCGCTGAATTCTTATATTAACCAAAATATAAAATGATCTAATCGGGTCTCTGATTGCCCTATCATAGAAGATTAATAGTGCATTTTACTCGCCACTCCACGCGCTTTAGGATGCCGCCTAGCCCAGTACGCTATCCGAAATAGGAGCGACGTAAATTGAACAAATGTGATAGAATTTCGCTGAATTCTTAAATTAACTATAATATAAAATGATCTAATCTAGTCACTGATTGCCCTATCATAGAAGTTTAATAGTGCATTTTACTCGCCATTCCACGCGGTTTAAGTTGACGCCTGGCCCAGTACGCTATCCGAAATAGGAGCGACGTAAATTGAACAAATGTGATAGAATCTTGCTGAATTCTTAAATTAACCATAATATAAAATGATCTAATCGGGTCTCTGTTTGCCCTACCCTAGAAGTTTAACACTGTGTCAGGTTTATTCGTCAGAGACAGGACAAAGACTGGATACATAGATCGAAGAAAACAAAAAGTACGCGCCGTCGTTGTTCACGCCGCTACAGTGCAACCAACGTCACACACTATCGCACTGGTCAGCAAGCCAGTAGCCAAATGAAGTGAGGCACTTATCGATATCACATACTTTTACACCCCTCCTATCGACATGTGCATCACACGTAGATGATATTTAGCTTGAACTTAAATTTAACATTTCAGTACAACGTTCGTGTTTACATTTGCTCAACGATTTTGTTAATATGTCGGCTGGCATACGATCTGTTTGCAAGTATTTTACAATAATATCTCCCTTTTCCACTAATTCTCGGGTAAAATGAAAACTTATATCTATGTGTTTACTACGCTTATGAAACTTAGGATTCTTTGATATTTCTATTGCACTTTGATTATCGCAATATATATTAATGGGAGATTTTGCGTATTCGTTAAATCCCATATGACAAAGTAGCCGTTTGATATAAATGATTTCTCGTGAGACTTCTGAGAGCGCCACATATTCCGCTTCCATAGTTGAAAGAGCAACGGAAGCCTGCTTTTTCGATTTCCAACTAATCGGACTTCCCGCTAACGTTAAAAGACTACCCGAACATGATCTACGATCATCCACGTTTCCACCCCAATCAGAGTCTGTATAACCCATGAGACTTTCGCTATTTTTAGCATAATTTATGCTGTAATGACTCGTTGCCAGCAAATACCTCAAAACTCGTTTCGCAATTAACCAGTGGTGTTTTCCCGGATTTGAACAAAATCTGCTTAATGTGCTCGCCGCAAACGCAATATCGGGTCGTGTAGCATTAGCTAAATAAATTAACCCACCGATCAATTCCCTATATGGTCGGCCTGCCATTTCGCGTCTTTCATCTTCCGTCGTTGGGCACATTTCTTTTGTAATTTTTGAGTTCGATTCTATCGGAGTTGATACACTTTTCGCGTTGTCCATGTTGAATTTTTGTATTAATTTGTTGATGTATTCCTCTTGTGAAAGACGTATTCTTCCAGTTAATCCTTCTCGTTGCACATTGACTCCAAGTATGTTATTGATTTGGCCGAGGTCTACTATTTTAAATGCCGATTTGATGTTTGATTTAATTTCATTGATCCTTTTGATTTTCTTTGACGCTAGAATTAAGTCGTCGACATATACGACCACTATAACTCTGTTTTCATTTGAACCTATTACGTATACACAAGGATCTGCTGCTGTGCGCTTACCTCCATTTTCTGTAAAGTAATTGTCCAGTTTCCTGTACCATTCTCGCCCTGATTGCTTCAAGCCGTATAGTGGCTTAAGCAACTTGCAGACATATTCTTCGCGTCCACTTTCAATAAACATTTTTGGCTGTTCCATATATATCTCGTCGTGTAGTTCGCCCTGTACATAGGCTGACGTTACGTCCATCTGGTGTATATGCATTTCCTCGTTTACTGATGCAGCGAGTAACGTGCGGATTATTTCGTATCTCGCAACTGGTGCGAAAACTTCATCGTAATCGACTCCATACTCTTGTGTATGACCTCTGGCAACCAAACGTGCTTTATATTTTTCATTCTGGCCATCCTGATTTTTCTTCGTCCTAAACACCCATCGATTTGTTAATATCTTCTTATTAGTTGGTCTAGGTACGAGCATCCATGTTCCATTTTCCTGTAGAGTATCGTATTCCTTTTCCATTGCCGCTAGTCATGCTTCTCTGTCGTCTTGTTCCGAGATTTCCGACAAGGTCTCTGGATTTGAGCGTTGCGTATTTTTCACCTGATAAACTTTTCGTGGTCTGCCCACTTTTCCGGTTCTTTGACTTTTTGGGCGACCGCGTCCTCGACTTGTTTCATCATTAACGTCTTCCTGTGGTGACTCGCCGTCTTGTCCATCTTCCTGGATGTCGTCTTGTGGTTCTTCTTCTGATAAGGCTGGAACAGATTCAGGTAAGAAGAATGCTCTTTTGGATGATACTTGAGGAATCTCTATGTTTTCAAAGAATTTTACATCGCGAGCCTTAATTACAGTTTTGGTACCTGGCTTCCATAATCTATATGCTTTACTCTCATATGAATAACCTACCAGCAGATACACGTCGCCTTTTGGTTGGAATTTCCCAATCCTACGGCCTTTATTTAATGCGATTACCTTACTACCAAATGTTCTAAGAAATCCAACATATGGTTTTCGTTTTGTCCACGCCTCAATCGGCGTAATGCCAGCAAGGCATTTCGTCGCGCTCCTATTCCTCAAATAAGTTGCGGTGTTCACTGCTTCCGCCCATAGAGATTCTGGAAGATTTGCTTGTACTCTCATACATCTTGCCATTTCGATTAATGTACGATTTGCTCGCTCGGCTACGCCATTTTGCTGGGGTGTATACTCGATACTTAATTGATGTATGATTCCTTCGTCCCTGAGAAAGCCTTGGAAGTTGTTTGAAACGTATTCCCTTCCATTGTCCGTTCGCAACTTCTTCACTCGTCGTCCAGTCTGCTTTTCAACTTTTTGTTTGTAATCCTTAAAAGCTTGAAAAATATCAGACTTATTTCTAAGCATAACTGTTTCCGTATACCTAGTACAATCATCTATAAAGGTCGCGAAATATCTCGCCCTACCGAGTGACTGTGTTTTCATCGGACCGCAAATATCCGAATGAATTAAACCTAAAATTTCTTTCTCGCGATTAGTTGACGGTTTGAATGGTAGACTGTGAATTTTACACTTCGCGCATACTTCGCAGTTAATTTCGTACGTGTTTGAACCGAAATTCATGCCGTTTACCATTTCTTCCCTTTCCATTTTCTTTAAGTCGCTGAAATTGAGATGTCCGTATCTCTGATGCCACTTATATATATATCTCTCGCGTTATTTTCACTTGCGTACGACGCCTGTTCATTTTTCTGATTTATAACATATAGCTGATTTCGTTTTGTGGCCGTGAGAGCCGTCGAACCGTCTCTTCGAAAGCGTCGCTCGATCCTTTTCGAACAATACCTTATAATCGTTGTCGGTGACTTTCGAAACGGACAAAAGATTATTGCGAAGACCCGGAACACACAACGCATCCTTCAATCTTATAGAGTTCGTTACGCGTCCATTTACTTTCGCATTCAATTTCACATCGCCCTCGCCTATCGAATTTGCAAAATCTTTCGTCGCCGTGTATACTCGCGTCTGTCCTTTTTCGTTAAATGTCGCGAAGTTATGTTCGTCGTTACACATGTGCCGCGTGGCACCGCTATCTACGTACCATTCTTCTGATTTTTCGACCGGTTCGGTGTTACATGCAATCGCCGTCATCGTATCGTCAACCCTATTTGATTCGCTACGCATCGGTTTTGATCTACAGTATTTACTCGCGTGCCCTATCTTACCGCAATTGAAACACCTACCATTAAATTTGTGAACATTCGAATATTTCCTATCATTTTTCGGTTTTTCATACGATTGTTTCGATTGTACATGACGTCCTCTGGTCAATAGCGCGTCATTTTTCTCATCGTTGCCGTTCACCCTCACGACGCGATCGTTCTGTCTCGCTTCTTCTTCCATAAGTTTGAGTTTCAATATGTCGACCGTCGGTATTTCGTCACGCAGTTCCATTGCTATGGTAAAATTATCAAATTCGGTCGGTAAGGAGCTCAACAACATTATCGATAATGATTCCTCTGGGATGTCGAATCCTGCCTCTTTCAATTGTTCGGCTTTGTGCAAGAAATCGGATACGTACTGCGCCGTTGTTGACTCTTCCTTCTTCTGCATTCGTAATAATTGTTTATACAGCGTCACCTTTCTTACCGGACCACGAGATTCGAATGCTCTCTGAAGACCGTCCCAAGCTTCTTTTGAGGATGTTGCCTTTTTCACGTGGCTGAGCTGATTATGCGTTATACACAGATTTATTAAAGCCAACGCTTTGGAATCTTTCTTTTCCCATTCCCCAAAATTTTCTGCCGGTTTCGCTTCTGTGCCGTCAACGTAACACCATAAATCGTTGAATACCAATACACTTTTCATCTGCACTTTCCACAGATCGTAATTTTCGACAGTTAACTTTTCAATATTTGCGAAACCTGTTGCAGTCGCCATTTTATTTTGATTTCTTTAATTCAACTTTAAATCACTTTATACACACGATAACCTCGAAGCTTCTGGGCCCATAACCTGTCAGGTTTATTCGTCAGAGACAGGACAAAGACTGGATACATAGATCGAAGAAAACAAAAAGTACGCGCCGTCGTTGTTCACGCCGCTACAGTGCAACCAACGTCACACACTATCGCACTGGTCAGCAAGCCAGTAGCCAAATGAAGTGAGGCACTTATCGATATCACATACTTTTACACACTGCACTTTACTCGCCATTTCATGCGCTTTGAGATGCCGCTTAGCCCAATACGCTATCTGAAATAGGAGCGACGTAAATTGAACAAATGTGATAGAATTTCGCTGAATTCTTAAATTAACTATAATATAAAATGATCTAATCTAGTCACTGATTGCCCTATCATAGAAGTATAATAGTGAATTTTACTCGCCATGCCACGCGGTTTAAGTTGCCGCCTGGCCCAGTACGCTATCCGAAATAGGAGCGACGTAAATTGAACAAATGTGATAGAATCTTGCTGAATTCTTAAATTAACCATAATATAAAAAGATCTAATCGGGTCTCTGTTTGCCCTACCCTAGAAGTTTAATAGTGCATTTTACTCGCCATTTCATGCGCTTTGAGATGCCGCTTAGCCCAATACGCTATCTGAAATAGGAGCGACGTAAATTGAACAAATGTGATAGAATTTCGCTGAATTCTTATATTAACTATAATATAAAATGATCTAATCGGGTCACTGATTGCCCTATCATAGAAGTTTAATAGTGCATTTTACTCGCCATTCCACGCGGTTTAAGTTGCCGCCTAGCCCAGTACGCTATCTGAAATAGGAGCGACGTAAATTGAACAAATGTGATAGAATTTTGCTGAATTCTTAAATTAACCATAACATAAAATGATCTAATCGGGTCTCTGTTTGCCCTACCCTAGAAGTTTAATAGTGCATTTTACTCGCCATTTCATGCGCTTTGAGATGCCGCTTAGCCCAATACGCTATCTAAAATAGGAGCGACGTAAGTTGAACAAATGTGATAGAATTACGCTGAATTCTTATATTAACCGTAATATAAAATGATCTAATCGGGTCTCTGCTTGCCTTATCCTAGAAGTTTAATAGTGCATTTTACTCGCCATTTCATGCGCTTTGAGATGCCGCCTAGCCCAGTACGCTATCTGAAATAGGAGCGACGTAAATTGAACAAATGTGATAGAATTTTGCTGAATTCTTAAATTAACGGTAATATAAAATGATCTAATCGGGTCACTGATTGCCCTACCATAGAAGTTTAATAGTGCATTTTACTCGCCATTTCATGCGCTTTGTGATGCCGCTTAGCCCAATACGCTATCTGAAATAGGAGCGACGTAAATTGAACAAATGTGATAGAATTTCGCTGAATTTTATATTAACCAAACTATAAAATGATCTAATCGGGTCTCTGATTGCCCTATCATAGAAGTTTAGTAGTGCATTTTACTCGCCATTCCACGCGCTTTAAGATGACGCCAGCCCAGTACGCTATCTGAAATAGGAGCGACGTAAGTTGAACAAATGTGATAGAGTTACGCTGGATTCTTATATTAACCGTAATATAAAATGATCTAATCGGGTCTCTGTTTGCCCTACCCTAGAAGTTTAACAGTGCATTTTACTCGCCATTTCATGCGCTTTGAGATGCCGCTTAGCCCAATACGCTATCTGAAACAGGAGCGACGTAAATTGAACAAATGTGATAGAATTTCGCTGAATTCTTATATTAACCAAAATATAAAATGATCTAATCGGGTCTCTGATTGCCGTATCATAGAAGTTTAATAGTGCATTTTACTCGCCATTCCACGCGCTTTAAGATGCCGCCTAGCCCAGTACGCTATCTGAAATAGGAGCGACGTAAGTTGAACAAATGTGATAGAATTACGCTGAATTCTTATATTAACGATAATATAAAATGATCTAATCGGGTCTCTGTTTGTCTTATCCTAGAAGTTTAATAGTGCATTTTACTCGCCATTCCACGCGCTTTAAGATGCCGCCTAGCCCAGTACGCTGTCTGAATTAGGAGCGACGTACATTGAACAAACGTGATAGAATTTTGCTGAATTCTTACATGAACCATAATATAAAATGATCTAATCGGGTCTCTGTTTGCCCTACCCTAGAAGTTTATTAGTGCATTTTACTCGCCCTTTCCTCCGCCTTGAGATGCCGCTCATCCCAATACGCTATCTGAAATATGAGCGACGTAAATTGAACAAATGTGATAGAATTTCGCTGAAATCTTTTATTAACCATAATGTAAAATGATTTAATCAGCTCTCTGTTTGCCCTACCCTAGAAGTGTAATAGTATATTTTACTCGCCATTCCTTGCGCTTTGAGATGCCGCTTAGCCCAATACGCTATCCAAAATATCAACGACATAAATTGAACAAATGTGATAGAATTTCGCTGAATTCCTATATTAACCTTAATGTAAAATGATCTAATCGGGTCCCTGTTCGTCCTACCCTAGAAGTTTAATAGTGCATTTCACTCGTCATTTCATGCGCTTTGAGATGCCGCTTAGCCCAATACGCTATCTGAAATGGGAGCGACGTAAATTGAACAAATGTGGTAGAATTTCCCTAAATTCTTATATTAACCTGAATGTAAAATGATCTAATCGGGTCTCTGTTCGCCCTACCATAGAAGTCTAATAGTGCATTTCACTCGTCATTTCATGCGCTTTGAGATGCCGCTTAGCCCATTACGCTATCTGAAATAGGAGCGACGTAAATTGAACAAATGTGAAAGAATTTCGCTGAATTCTTATTTTACCCAAAATATAAAATGATCTAATCGGGACTCTGATTGCCCTATCATAGAAGTTTAATAGTGCATTTCACTCGCCATTCCACGCGCTTTAAGATGCCGCCTAGCCCATTACACTATCTGAAATAGGAACGACGTAAATTCAAAAAATGTGATAGAATTTTGCTGAATTCTTAAATTAACCTTAATATAAAATGATCTAATCGGGTCTCTGTTTGCCCTACCCTAGAAGTTTAACAGTGCATTTTACTCGCCATTTCATGCGCTTTGAGATTCCGATTAGCCCAATACGCTATCTGAAATAGGAGCGACGTAAATTGAACAAATGTGATAGAATTTCCCTGAAATCTTATATTAAACAAAATATAAAATGATCTAATCGGGTCTCTGATTGCCCTATCATAGAAGTTTAGTAGTGCATTTTACTCGCCATTCCACGCGCTTTAATATGCCGCCTAGCCCAGTACGCTGCCTGAAATAGGAGCGACGTAAATTGAACAAATGTGATAGAATTCTGCTGAATTCTTAAATGAACCATAATATAAAATGATCTAATCGGGTCTCTGTTTGCCCTACCCTGGAAATTTAATAGTGCATTTTACTCGCCATTTCATGCGCTTTGAGATGCCGCATAGACCATTACGCTATCTGACATAGGAGCGACGTAAATGGAACAAATGTGATAGAATTCTGCTGAATTCTTAAATTAACCATAATATAAAATGATCTAATCGGGTCTCTGATTGCCCTATCGTAGAAGTTTAATAGTGCATTTTACACGCCATTCCACGCGCTTTAAGATGCCGGCTAGCCCAGTACGCTATCTGAAATGGGAGCGACGTAAATTCAATAAATGTGATAGAATTTCGCTGAATTCTTACATTAATCTTAATGAAAAATGATCTAATCGGGTCTCTGTTCGCCCTACCCTAGAAGTTTAATAGTGCATTTTATTCGCCATTTCATGCGCTTTGAGATGCCGCTTAGCCCAATACGCTATCTGAAATAGGAGCGACGTAAGTTGAACAAATGTGATAGAATTACGCTGAATTGTTATATTAACCATAATATAAAATGATCTAATCGGGTCTCTGTTTGCCCTACCCTAGAAGTTTATTAGTGCATTTTACTCGCCATTTCTTTCGCTTTGAGATGCCGCTTATCCCAATAGGCTATCTGAAATATGAGCGACGTAAATTGAACAAATGTTATAGAATTTCGCTGAATTCTTACATTAATCTTAATGTAAAATGATCTAATCGGGTCCCTGTTCGCCCTACCCTAGAAGTTTAATAGTGCATTTTACTCGCCAATTCACGCGCTTAAAGATGCGCCTAGCCCAGTATGCTATCTGAAATAGGAACGACGTAAATTGAACAAATGTGATAGAATTTTGCTGAATTCTTAAATTAATCATAACATAAAATGATCTAATCGGGACTCTGTTTGCCTTATCCTAGAAGTTTAGTAGTGCATTTTACTCGCCATTTCATGCGCTTTGAGATGCCGCTTAGCCCAATGAGCTATCTGAAATAGGAGCGACGTAATTTGAACAAATGTGAGAGAATTTCGCTGAATTCTTAAATTCACTATAATATAAAATGAACTAATCGGGTCTCTGTTTGCCCTACCCTAGAAGTTTAATAGTGCATTTTACTCGTCATTTCATGCGCTTTGAGATGCCGCTTAGCCCAATACGCTACCTGAAATATGAGCGACGTAAATTGAACAAATGTGATAGAATTTCCGTGAATTCTCATATTAACATTAATGTAAAATGATCTAATCGAGTCTCTGTTCGCCCTACCCTAGAAGTTTAATAGTGCATTTCACTCGTCATTTCATGCGCTTTGAGATGCCGCTTAGCCCAATGAGCTATCTGAAATAGGAGCGACGTAAATTGAACAAATGTGATAGAATTTCGCTGAATTCTTATAGTAACCGTAATATAAAATGATCTAATTGGGTCTCTGTTTGCCTTATCATAGAAGTTTAATAGAGCATTTTACTCGCCATTTCATGCGCTTTGAGATGCCGCTCAGCCAAATACGCTATCTGAAATAGGAGCGACGTAATTTGAACAAATGTGAGAGAATTTCGCTGAATTCTTAAATTCACTACAATATAAAATGATCTACTCGGGTCTCTGTTTGCCCTACCCTAGAAGTTTAATAGTGCATTTTACTCGTCATTTCATGCGCTTTGAGATGCCACTTAGCCCAATACGCTATCTGAAATAGGAGCGATGTAAATTGAACAAATGTGATAGAATTTCGCTGAATTCTTTTATTAACCAGAATGTAAAATGATCTAATCGGGTCTCTGTTCGCCCTAGCCTAGAAGTTTAATAGTGGATTTTACTCGCCATTCCACTCGCTTTAAGATGCCGCCTAGCCCAGTACGCTATCTGAAATAGGAGCGACCTAAATTGAACGAATGTGATAGAATTTTGCTGAATTCTTAAATAAACCATGATATAAAATGATCTAATCGGGTCTCTGTTCGCCCTAGCCTAGAAGTTTAATAGTGGATTTTACTCGCCATTCCACGCGCTTTAAGATGCCGCTTAGCCCAATACGCTATCTGAAATAGGAGCGATGTAAATTGAACAAATGTGATAGAGTTTCGCTGAATTCTTATATTAACCATAATGTAAAATGATCTAATCGGGTCTCTGTTCGCCCTAGCCTAGAAGTTTAATAGTGGATTTTACTCGCCACTCCACGCGCTTTAAGATGCCGCTTTGCCCAATACGCTATCTGAAATAGGAGCGACGTAAATTGAACGAATGTGATAGAATTTCGCTGAATTCTTAAATTAACCATAATATAAAATGATCTAATCGGGTCTCTGTTTGCCCTACCCTAGAACTTTAATAGTGCATTTTACTCGTCATTTCATGCGCTTTGAGATGCCGCTTAGCCCAATACGCTATCTGAAATAGGAGCGATATAAATTGAACAAATGTGATAGAATTTCGCTGAATTCTTTTATTAACCATAATGTAAAGTGATCTAATCGGGTCTCTGTTCGCCCTAGCCTAGAACTTTAATAGTGCATTTTATTCGCCATTTCATACGCTTTGAGATGCCGCTTTGCCCAATACGCTATCTGAAATAGGAGCGACGTAAATTGAACAAATGTGATAGAATTTCGCTGAATTCTTTTATTAACCATAATATAAAATGATCTAATCGGGTCTCTGTTTGCCCTACCCTAGGACTTGAATAGTGCATTTTACTCGGCATTTCGTGCGCTTTGAGATGCCGATTAGCCCAATACGCTATCTGAAATAGGAGCGATATAAATTGAATAAATGTGATAGAATTTCGCTGAATTCTTTTATTATCCATAATGTAAAATGATCTAATCGGGTCTCTGTTCGCCCTAGCCTAGAACTTTAATAGTGCATTTTATTCGCCATTTCATACGCTTTGAGATGCCGCTTTGCCCAATGCGCTATCTGAAATAGGAGCGACGTAAATTGAACAAATGTGATAGAATTTTGCTGAATTCTTAAATTAACCATAAGACAAAATGATCTAATCGGGTCTCTGTTTGCCCTACCCTAGAAGTTTAATAGTGCATTTCACTCGCCATTCCACGCGCTTTAAGGTGCCGCATAGCGCAGTACGCTATCTGAAATAGGAGCGACGTAAGTTGAACAAATGTGATAGTATTTCGCTGAATTCTTTTATTAACCATAATGTAAAATGATCTACTCGGGTCTCTGTTCGCCCTAGCCTACAAGTTTAATAGTGCATTTTATTCGCCATTTCATGCGCTTTGAGATGCCTCTTAGCCCAATACGCTATCTGAAATAGGAGCGACGTAAATTGAACAAATGTGATAGAATTTCGCTGAATTCTTATATTAACCAAAATATAAAATGATCTAATCGGGTCTCTGATTGCCCTATCATAGAAGTTTAATAGTGCATTTTACTCGCCATTCCACGCGCTTAAAGATGCGCCTAGCCCAGTATGCTATCTGAAATAGGAACGACGTAAATTGAACAAATGTGATAGAATTTTGCTGAATTCTTAAATTAATCATAACATAAAATGATCTAATCGGGACTCTGTTTGCCTTATCCTAGAAGTTTAGTAGTGCATTTTACTCGCCATTTCATGCGCTTTGAGATGCCGCTTAGCCCAATACGCTATCTGAAATAGGAGCGACGTAATTTGAACAAATGTGAGAGAATTTCGCTGAATTCTTAAATTCACTATAATATAAAATGAACTAATCGGGTCTCTGTTTGCCCTACCCTAGAAGTTTAATAGTGCATTTTACTCGTCATTTCATGCGCTTTGAGATGCCGCTTAGCCCAATACGCTACCTGAAATATGAGCGACGTAAATTGAACAAATGTGATAGAATTTCGCTGAATTCTTATATTAACCTTAATGTGAAATGATCTAATCGGGTCTCTGTTCGCCGTACCCTAGAAGTTTAATATTGCATTTCACTCGTCATTTCATGCGCTTTGAGATGCCGCCTAGCCCAGTACGCTAGCTGAAAAAGGAGCGACGTAAATTGAACAAATGTGATAGAATTTCCGTGAATTCTCATATTAACATTAATGTAAAATGATCTAATCGAGTCTCTGTTCGCCCTACCCTAGAAGTTTAATAGTGCATTTCACTCGTCATTTCATGCGATTTGAGATGCCGCTTAGCCCAATGAGCTATCTGAAATAGGAGCGACGTAAATTGAACAAATGTGATTGAATTTCGCTGAATTCTTATATTAACCGTAATATAAAATGATCTAATTGGGTCTCTGTTTGCCTTATCCTAGAAGTTTAATAGTGCATTTTACTCGCCATTTCATGCGCTTTGAGATGCCGCTTAGCCAAATACGCTATCTGAAATAGGAGCGACGTAATTTGAACAAATGTGAGAGAATTTCGCTGAATTCTTAAATTCACTACAATATAAAATGATCTACTCGGGTCTCTGTTTGCCCTACCCTAGAAGTTTAATAGTGCATTTTACTCGTCATTTCATGCGCTTTGAGATGCCGCTTAGCCCAATACGCTATCTGAAATAGGAGCGATGTAAATTGAACAAATGTGATAGAATTTCGCTGAATTCTTTTATTAACCAGAATGTAAAATGATCTAATCGGGTCTCTGTTCGCCCTAGCCTAGAAGTTTAATAGTGGATTTTACTCGCCATTCCACTCGCTTTAAGATGCCGCCTAGCCCAGTACGCTATCTGAAATAGGAGCGACCTAAATTGAACGAATGTGATAGAATTTTGCTGAATTCTTAAATAAACCTTAATATAAAATGATCTAATCGGGTCTCTGTTCGCCCTAGCCTAGAAGTTTAATAGTGGATTTTACTCGCCATTCCACGCGCTTTAAGATGCCGCTTAGCCCAATACGCTATCTGAAATGGGAGCGATGTAAATTGAACAAATGTGATAGAGTTTCGCTGAATTCTTTTATTAACCATAATGTAAAATGATGTAATCGGGTCTCTGTTCGCCCTAGCCTAGAAGTTTAATAGTGGATTTTACTCGCCATTCCACGCGCTTTAAGATGCCGCTTTGCCCAATACGCTATCTGAAATAGGAGCGACGTAAATTGAACGAATGTGATAGAATTTCGCTGAATTCTTAAATTAACCATAATATAAAATGATCTAATCGGGTCTCTGTTTGCCCTACCCTAGAACTTTAATAGTGCATTTTACTCGTCATTTCATGCGCTTTGAGATGCCGCTTAGCCCAATACGCTATCTGAAATAGGAGCGATATAAATTGAACAAATGTGATAGAATTTCGCTGAATTCTTTTATTAACCATAATGTAAAGTGATCTAATCGGGTCTCTGTTCGCCCTAGCCTAGAACTTTACTAGTGCATTTTATTCGCCATTTCATACGCTTTGACATACCGCTTTGCCCAATACGCTATCTGAAATAGGAGCGACGTAAATTGAACAAATGTGATAGAATTTCGCTGAATTCTTTTATTAACCATAATATTAAATGATCTAATCGGGTCTCTGTTTGCCCTACCCTAGGACTTGAATAGTGCATTTTACTCGTCATTTCATGCGCTTTGAGATGCCGATTAGCCCAATACGCTATCTGAAATAGGAGCGATATAAATTGAATAAATGTGATAGAATTTCGCTGAATTCTTTTATTATCCATAATGTAAAATGATCTAATCGGGTCTCTGTTCGCCCTAGCCTAGAACTTTAATAGTGCATTTTATTCGCCATTTCATACGCTTTGAGATGCCGCTTTGCCCAATGCGCTATCTGAAATAGGAACGACGTGAATTGAACAAATGTGATAGAGTTTTGCTGAATTCTTAAATTAATCATAACATAAAATGATCTAATCGGGGCTCTGTTTGCTCTACCCTCGAAGTTTAATAGTGCATTTTACTCGCCATTTCATGCGCTTTGAGATGCCGCGTAGCCCAATACGCTATCTGAAATAGGAGCGACGTAAGTTGAACAAATGTGATAGAATTTCGCTGAATTCTTTTATTAACCATAATGTAAAATGATCTACTCGGGTCTCTGTTCGCCCTAGCCTACAAGTTTACTAGTGCATTTTATTCGCCATTTCATGCGCTTTGAGATGCCGCCTAGCCCAATACGCTATCTGAAATAGGAGCGACGTAAATGGAACAAATGTGATAGAATTTCGCTGAATTCTTATATTAACCAAAATATAAAATGATCTAATCGGGTCTCTGATTGCCCTATCATAGAAGTTTAATAGTGCATTTTACTCGCCATTCCACGCGCTTTAAGATGCGCTTAGCCCAGTACGCTATCTGCAATAGGAGCGACGTAAGTTGAACAAATGTGATAGAATTACTCTGAATTCTTATATTAACCGTAATATAAAATGATCTAATTGGGTCTCTGTTTGCCTTATCCTAGAAGTTTAATAGTGCATTTTACTCGCCATTTCATGCGCTTTGAGATGCCGCTTAGCCCAATACGCTACCTGAAATAGGAGCGACGTAAGTTGAACAAATGTGATAGAATTTCGCTGAATTCTTTTATTAACCATAATGTAAAATGATCTAATCGGGTCTCTGTTCGCCCTAGCCTAGAAGTTTAATAGTGGATTTTACTCGCCATTCCACGCGCTTTAAGATGCCGCCTAGCACAGTACGCTATCTGAAATAGGAGCGACGTAAATTGAACAAATGTGTTAGAATTTCGCTGAATTCTTATATTAACCACAATATAAAATGATCTAATCGGGTCTCTGATTGCCCTATCATAGAAGTTTAATAGTGCATTTTACTCGCCATTCCACGCGCTTTAAGATGCGCCTAGCCCAGTACGCTATCTGAAATAGGAGCGACGTAAGTTGAACAAATGTGATAGAATAACGCTGTATTCTTATATTAACCGTAATATAAAATGATCTAATCGGGTCTCTGTTTGCTTTACCCTAGAAGTTTAATAGTGCATTTTACTCGTCATTTCATGCGCTTTGCGATGCCGCTTAGCCCACTACGCTATCTGAAATAGGAGAGACGTAAATTGAACAAATGTGATAGAATTTCGCTGAATTCTTATATTAACCAAACTATAAAATGATCTAATCGGGTCTCTGATTGCCCTATCATAGAAGTTTAATAGTGCATTTTACTCGCCATTCCACGCGCTTTAAGATGCCGCCTAGCCCAGTACGCTATCTGAAATAGGAGCGACGTAAATTGAACAAATGTGATAGAATTTTGCTGAATTCTTAAAATAACGTTAATATAAAATGATCTAATCGGGACTCTGTTTGCCCTACCCTAGATGTTTAATAGTGCATTTTACTCGCCATTTCATGCGCATTGAGATGCCGCTTAGCCCAATACGCTATCTGAAATAGGAGCGACGTAAATTGAACAAATGTGATAGAATTTCGCTGAATTCTTAAATTAACTATAATATAAAATAATCTAATCGGGTCACTGATTGCCCTACCCCAGAAGTTTAATTGTGCATTTTACTCGCCATTTCATGCGCTTTGTGATGCCGCATAGCCCAATACGCTATCTGAAATAGGAGCGACGTAAATTGAACAAATGTGATAGAATTTCGCTGAATTCTCAAATTAACTATAATATAAAATGATCTAATCGGGTCACTGATTGCCCTACCCTAGAAGTTTAATAGTGCATTTTACTCGCCATTTCATGCGCTTTGAGATGCCGCTTAGCCCAATACGCTATCTGAAATAGGAGCGACGTAAATTGAACAAATGTGATAGAATTTCGCTGAATTCTTATATTAACCAAAATATAAAATGATCTAATCGGGTCTCAGTTTGCCCTACCCTAGAAGTTTAATAGTGCATTGTACTCGCCATTTCATGCGCTTGGAGATGCCGCTTAGCCCAATACGCTATCTGAAATAGGAGCGACGTAAATTGAACAAATGTGATAGAATTTTGCTGAATTCTTAAATTAATCATAACATAAAATGATCTAATCGGGACTCTGTTTGCCTTATCCTAGAAGTTTAGTAGTGCATTTTACTCGCCATTTCATGCGCTTTGAGATGCCGCTTAGCCCAATACGCTATCTGAAATAGGAGCGACGTAATTTGAACAAATGTGAGAGAATTTCGCTGAATTCTTAAATTCACTATAATATAAAATGAACTAATCGGGTCTCTGTTTGCACTACCCTAGAAGTTTAATAGTGGATTTCACTCGTCATTTCATGCGCTTTGAGATGCCGCCTAGCCCAGTACGCTAGCTGAAATAGGAGCGACGTAAATTGAACAAATGTGATAGAATTTCCGTGAATTCTCATATTAACATTAATGTAAAATGATCTAATCGAGTCTCTGTTCGCCCTACCCTAGAAGTTTAATAGTGCATTTCACTCGTCATTTCATGCGCTTTGAGATGCCGCTTAGCCCAATGAGCTATCTGAAAGAGGAGCGACGTAAATTGAGCAAATGTGATAGAATTTCGCTGAATTCTTATATTAACCGTAATATAAAATGATCTAATTGGGTCTCTGTTTGCCCTACCCTAGAAGTTTAATAGTGCATTTTACTCGTAATTTCATGCGCTTTGAGATGCCGCTTAGCCTAATACGCTATCTGAAATAGGAGCGATGTAAATTGAACAAATGTGATAGAATTTCGCTGAATTCTTTTATTAACCATAATGTAAAATGATCTAATCGGGTCTCGGTTCGCCCTAGCCTAGAAGTTTAATAGTGGATTTTACTCGCCATTCCACGCGTTTTAATATGCCGCTTTGCTCAATACGCTATCTGAAATAGGAGCGACGTAAATTGAACAAATGTGATGTAATTTCGATGAATTCTTTTATTAACCATAATGTAAAGTGATCTAATCGGGTCTCTGTTCGCCCTAGCCTAGAACTTTAATAGTGCATTTTATTCGCCATTTCATACGCTTTGAGATGCCGCTTTGCCCAATACGCTATCTGAAATAGGAGCGACGTAAATTGAACAAATGTGATAGAATTTCGCTGAATTCTTTTATTAACCATAATATAAAATGATCTAATCGGGTCTCTGTTTGCCCTACCCTAGAACTTTAATAGTGCATTTTACTCGTCATGTCATGCGCTTTGAGATGCCGATTAGCCCAATACGCTATCTGAAATAGGAGCGATATAAATTGAACAAATGTGATAGAATTTCCGTGAATTCTCATATTAACATTAATGTAAAATGGTCTAATCGAGTCTCTGTTCGCCCTACCCTAGAAGTTTAATAGTGCATTTCACTCGTCATTTCATGCGCTTTGAGATGCCGCTTAGCCCAATGAGCTATCTGAAATAGGAGCGACGTAAGTTGAACAATTGTGATAGAATTACGCTGAATTCTTATATTAACCATAATATAAAATCATCTAATCGGGTCTCTGTTTGCCTTACCCAAGAAGTTTAATAGTGCATTTTACTCGCCATTTCATGCGCTTTTAGATGCCGCTTATCCCAATACGCTACCTGAAATAGGAGCGACGTAAATTGAACAAATGTGATAGAATTTCGCTGAATTCTTAAATTAACTATAATATAAAATTATCTAACCGGGTCTCTGTTTGCCCTACCCTAGAAGCTTAATAGTGCATTTTACTCGTCATTTCATGCGCTTTGAGATGCCGCTTAGCCCAATACGCTATCTGAAATAGGAGCGACGTAAATTGAACAAATGTGATAGAATTTCGCTGAATTCTTTTATTAACCATAATGTAAAATGATCTAATCGGGTCTCTGTTTGGCTTATCCTAGAATTTTAACAGTGCATTTTACTCGCCATTTCATGCGCTTTGAAATGCTGCTTAGCCCAATACGCTATATGAAATAGGAGCGACGTAAATTGAACAAATGTGTTAGAATTTCCGTGAATTCTTATATTAACCTTAATGTAAAATGATCTAATCGGGTCTCTGTTCGCCCTACCCTAGAAGTCTAATGGTGCATTTCACTCGCCATTTCGTGCGCTTCGAGATGCCGCTTAGCCCAACACGCTATCTGAAATATAAGCGACGTAAATTGAACAAATGTGATAGAATTTCCCTGAAATCTTATATTAAACAAAATATAAAATGATCTAATCGGGTCTCTGATTGCCCTATCATAGAAGTTTAGGAGTGCATTTTACTCGGCATTTCATGCGCTTTGAGATGCCGCTTAGCACAATACGCTATCTGAAATATGAGCGACGTAAATTGAACAAATGTGATAGATTTCCTTGAAATCTTATATTAAACAAAATATAAAATCATCTAATCGGGTCTCTGATTGCCCTATCAGAGAAGTTTAGTAGTGCATTTTACTCGCCCTTCCAAGCGCGTTAAGATGCCGTCTAGCCCAGTACGCTATCTGAAATAGGTGCGACGTAAGTTGAACAAATGTGATAGAATTTCGCTGAATTCTCATATTAACCTTAATGTAAAATGATCTAATCGGGTCTCTGTTCGCCCTACCCTAGAAGTCTAATGGTGCATTTCACTCGCCATTTCATGCGCTTTGAGATGCCGCTTAGCCCAATACGCTATCTGAAATAGGAGCGACGTAGGTTGAACAAATGTGATAGAATTACGCTGTATTCGTATATTAACCGTAATATAAAATGATCTAATCGGGTCTCCGTTTGCTTTACCCTAGAAGTTTAATAGTGCATTTTACTCGTCATTTCATGCGCTTTGAGATGCCGCTTAGCCCAATAAGCTATCTGAAATAGGAGCGACGTAAATTGAACAAATGTGATAGAATTTCCCTGAAATCTTATATTAAACAAAATATAAAATGATCTAATCGGGTCTGTGATTGCCCTATCATAGAAGTTTAGTAGTGCATTTTACTCGCCCTTCCGCGCGCATTAAGATGCCGTCTAGCACAGTACGCTATCTGAAATAGGAGCGACGTAAGTTGAACAAATGTGATAGAATTTCGCTGAATTCTCATATTGACATTAATGTAAAATGATCTAGTCGAGTCTCTGTTCGCCCTACCCTAGAAGTTTAATAGTGCATTTCACTCGCCATTTCATGCGTTTTGAGATGCCGCTTAGCCAAATACGCTATCTGAAATAGGAGCGACGTAAATTGAACAAATGTGATAGAATTTCGCTGAATTCTTAAATTAACCATAACATAAAATGATCTAATCGGGTCTCTGTTTGCCCTACCCTAGAAGAGTGCATTTTACTCGCCATTTCATGCGCTTTGAGATGCCGCTTAGCCCAATGCGCTATCTGAAATAGGAGCGATGTAAACTGAACAGATGTGATAGAATTTGCTGAATCCTTTTATTAACCATAATGTGAAATAATCTAATCGGGTCTCTGTTCGCCCTAACCTAGAACTTTAATAGTGCATGTAATCGCCATTCCACGCGCTTTAAGATGCCGCCTAGCCCAGTACGCTATCTGAAATAGGAGCGACGTAAATTGAACAAATGTGATAGAATTTTGCTGTATTCTTAAATTAACCATAATATAAAATGTTCTAATCGGTTCTCTGTTTGCCCTACCCTAGAAGTTTAATAGTGCATTTTACTCTTCATTTCATGCGCTTTGAGATGCCGCTTTGCCCAATACGCTATCTGAAATAGGAGCGACGTAAATTGAACGAATGTGATAGAATTTCGCTGAATTCTTAAATTAACCATAATATGAATTGATCTAATCGGGTCTCTGTTTGCCCTACCCTAGAAGTTTAATAGTGCATTTTACTCGTCATTTCATGCGCTTTGAGATGCCGCTTAGCCCAATACGCTATCTGAAATAGTTGCGATGTAAATTGAACAAATGTGATGGAATTTCGCTGAATTCTTTTATTAACCATAATGTAAAATGATCTAATCTGGTCTCTGTTCGCCCTAGCCTAGAACTTTAATAGTGCATTTTATTCGCCATTTCATACGCTTTGAGATGCCGCTTAGCCCAATACGCTATCTGAAATAGGAGCGACGTAAATTGAACAAATGTGATAGAATTTTGCTGAATTCTTAAATTAACCATAATATTAGATGATCTAATCGGGTCTCTGATTGCCCTATCATAGAAGCTTAGTAGTGCATTTTACTCGCCATTCCACGCGCTATAAGATGCCGCCTAGCCCAGTAGGCAATCTAAAATAGGAGCGACGTAAGTTGAACAAATGTGATAGAATTACGCTGAATTCTTATATTAACCGTAATATAAAATGATTTAATCGGGTCTCTGTTTGCCTTATCCTAGAAGTTTCGTATCGCATTTTACTCGCCATTTCATGCCCTTTGAGATGCCGCTTAGCCCAATACGCTATCTGAAATAGGAGCGACGTAAATTGAACAAATGTGATAGAATTTTGCTGAATTCTTAAATTAACCATAATATTAGATGATCTAATCGGGTCTCTGCTTGCCATACCCTAGAAGTTTAATAGTGCCTTTTACTCGTCATTTCATGCGCTTTGAGATGCCGCTTAGCCCAATACGCTATCTGAAATAGAAGCGACGTAAATTGAACAAATGTGATAGAATTTCCTTGAAATCTTATATTAAACAAAATATAAAATGATCTAATCGGGTCTCTGTTTACCCTACCCTAGAAGTTTAATAGTGCATTTTACTCGCCATTCCACGCGCTTTAAGATGGCGCCTAGCCCAGTACGCTATCAGAAATGGGAGCGATGTAAGTTGAACAAATGTGATAGAATTTCGCTGAATTCTTTTATTAACCATAATGTAAAATGATCTAATCGGGTCTCTGTTCGCCCTAGCCTAGAAGATTAATAGTGCATTGTATTCGCCATTTGATGCGCTTTGAGATGCTGCGTAGCCCAATACGCTGTCTGAAATAGGAGCGACGTAAATTGAACAAATGTGATAGAATTTCCCTGAAATCTTATATTCAACAAAATATAAAATGATCTTATCGGGTCTCTGATGGCCCTATCATAGAAGCTTAGCAGTGCATTTTACTAGCCATTCCACGCGCTTTAAGATGCCGCCTAGCCCAGTACGCTATCTGAAATAGGAGCGACGTAAGTTGAACAAATGTGATAGAATTTCGCTGAATTCTTATATTAACCGTAATATAAAATGATCTAATCGGGTCTCTGTTTGCCTTATCCTAGAAGTTTAATAGTGCATTTTACTGGCCATTTCATGCGCTTTGAGATGCCGCTTAGCCCAATACGCTATCTGAAATAGGAGCGACGTAAATTGAACAAATCTGATAGAATTTCCGTGAATTCTTATATTAACCTTAATGTAAAATGATCTAATCGGGTCTCTGTTCGCCCTACCCTAGAAGTTTAATAGTGCGTTTCACTCGTCATTCCACGCGCTATAAGATGCCGCCTAGCCCAGTAGGCAATCTAAAATAGGAGCGACGTAAGTTGAACAAATGTGATAGAATTACGCTGAATTCTTATATTAACCGTAATATAAAATGATTTAATCGGGTCTCTGTTTGCCTTATCCTAGAAGTTTCGTATCGCATTTTACTCTTCATTTCATGCGCTTTGAGATGCCGCTTTGCCCAATACGCTATCTGAAATAGGAGCGATGTAAATTGAACAAATGTGATGGAATTTCGCTGAATTCTTTTATTAACCATAATGTAAAATGATCTAATCTGGTCTCTGTTCGCCCTAGCCTAGAACTTTAATAGTGCATTTTATTCGCCATTTCATACGCTTTGAGATGCCGCTTAGCCCAATACGCTATCTGAAATAGGAGCGACGTAAATTGAACAAATGTGATAGAATTTTGCTGAATTCTTAAATTAACCATAATATTAGATGATCTAATCGGGTCTCTGATTGCCCTATCATAGAAGCTTAGTAGTGCATTTTACTCGCCATTCCACGCGCTATAAGATGCCGCCTAGCCCAGTAGGCAATCTAAAATAGGAGCGACGTAAGTTGAACAAATGTGATAGAATTACGCTGAATTCTTATATTAACCGTAATATAAAATGATTTAATCGGGTCTCTGTTTGCCTTATCCTAGAAGTTTCGTATCGCATTTTACTCGCCATTTCATGCCCTTTGAGATGCCGCTTAGCCCAATACGCTATCTGAAATAGGAGCGACGTAAATTGAACAAATGTGATAGAATTTTGCTGAATTCTTAAATTAACCATAATATTAGATGATCTAATCGGGTCTCTGCTTGCCATACCCTAGAAGTTTAATAGTGCCTTTTACTCGTCATTTCATGCGCTTTGAGATGCCGCTTAGCCCAATACGCTATCTGAAATAGAAGCGACGTAAATTGAACAAATGTGATAGAATTTCCTTGAAATCTTATATTAAACAAAATATAAAATGATCTAATCGGGTCTCTGTTTACCCTACCCTAGAAGTTTAATAGTGCATTTTACTCGCCATTCCACGCGCTTTAAGATGGCGCCTAGCCCAGTACGCTATCAGAAATGGGAGCGATGTAAGTTGAACAAATGTGATAGAATTTCGCTGAATTCTTTTATTAACCATAATGTAAAATGATCTAATCGGGTCTCTGTTCGCCCTAGCCTAGAAGATTAATAGTGCATTGTATTCGCCATTTGATGCGCTTTGAGATGCTGCGTAGCCCAATACGCTGTCTGAAATAGGAGCGACGTAAATTGAACAAATGTGATAGAATTTCCCTGAAATCTTATATTCAACAAAATATAAAATGATCTTATCGGGTCTCTGATGGCCCTATCATAGAAGCTTAGCAGTGCATTTTACTAGCCATTCCACGCGCTTTAAGATGCCGCCTAGCCCAGTACGCTATCTGAAATAGGAGCGACGTAAGTTGAACAAATGTGATAGAATTTCGCTGAATTCTTATATTAACCGTAATATAAAATGATCTAATCGGGTCTCTGTTTGCCTTATCCTAGAAGTTTAATAGTGCATTTTACTGGCCATTTCATGCGCTTTGAGATGCCGCTTAGCCCAATACGCTATCTGAAATAGGAGCGACGTAAATTGAACAAATCTGATAGAATTTCCGTGAATTCTTATATTAACCTTAATGTAAAATGATCCAATCGGGTCTCTGTTCGCCCTACCCTAGAAGTTTAATAGTGCGTTTCACTCGTCATTTCATGCGCTTTGAGATGCCGCTTAGCCCAATATGCTATCTGAAATAGGAGCGACGTAAATTGAACAAATGTGATAGAATTTCGCTGAATTCTTTTATTAACCAAAATGTAAAATGAACTAATCGGGTCTCTGTTCGCCCTACCCTAGAAGTTTAATAGTGCATTTTACTTGCCATTTCATGCGCTTTGAGATGCCGCTTAGCACAATACGCTATCTGAAATAGGAGCGACGTAAATTGAACAAATGTGATAGAATTTCGCTGAATTCTCATATTAACCAAAATATAAAATGATCTAATCGGGTCTCTGATTCTCCTATCATAGAAGTTTAATAGTGCATTTTACTCGCCATTCCACGCGCATTAAGATGCCGCCTAGCCCAGTACGCTATCTGAAATAGGAGCGACGTAAATTGAACAAATGTGATAGAATTTCCGTGAATTCTTATATTAACCAAAATATAAAATGATCTAATCGGGTCGCTGATTGCCCTATCATAGAAGATTAATAGTGCATTTTACTCGCCATTCCGCGCGCTTTAAGATGCGCCTAGCCCAGTATGCTATCTGAAATAGGAACGACGTAAATTGAACAAATGTGATAGAATTTTGCTGAATCCTTAAATTAATCATAACATAAAATGATCTAATCGGGTCTCTGTTTGCCCTACCCTAGAAGTTTAATAGTGCATTTTACTCGTCATTTCATGCGCTTTGAGATGCCGCTTAGCCCAATACGCTATCTGAAATAGGAGCTATGTAAATTGAACAAATGTGATAGAATTTCGCTGAATTCTTTTATTAACCATAATGTAAAATGATCTAATCGGGTCTCTGTTCGCCCTAGCCTAGAAGTTTAATAGTGGATTTTACTCGCCATTCCACGCGCTTGAAGATGCCGACTAGCCCAGTACGCTATCTGAAATAGGAGCGACCTAAATTGAACGAATGTGATGGAATTTTGCTGAATTCTTAAATTAACCATAATATAAAATGATCTAATCGGGTCTCTGCTTGCCCTACCCTAGAGGTTTAACAGTGCATTTTACTCGTCATTTCATGCGCTTTGAGATGCCGCTTTGCCCAATACGCTATCTGAAATAGGAGCGACGTAAATTGGACGAATGTGATAGAATTTCGCTGAATTCTTAAATTAACCATAATATAAAATGATCTAATCGGGTCTCTGTTTGCCCTACCCTAGAACTTTAATAGTGCGTTTTACTCGTCATTCCATGCGCTTTGAGATACCGCTTAGCCCAATGAGCTATCTGAAATAGGAGCGACGTAAATTGAACAAATGTGATAGAATTTCGCTGAATTCTTAAATTAACCATAATATAAAATGATCTAATCGGGTCTCTGCTTGCCCTACCCTAGAAGTTTAACAGTGCATTTTACTCGTCATTTCATGCGATTTGAGATGCCGCTTTGCCCAATACGCTATCTGAAATAGGAGCGACGTAAGTTGAACAAATGTGATAGAATTTCGCTGAATTCTTTTATTAACCATAATGTAAAATGATCTAATCGGGTCTGTGTTCGCCCTAGCCTAGAAGTTTAATAGTGCATTGTATTCGCCATTTCATGCGCTTTGAGATGCCGCGTAGCCCAATACGCTATCTGAAATAGGAGCGACGTAAATTGAACAAATGTGATAGAATTTCCCTGAAATCTTATATTAACCGTAATATTAAATGATCTAATCGGGTCTCTGTTTGCCTTATCCTAGAAGTTTAGTATTGCATTTTACTCGCCATTTCATGCGCTTTGAGATGCCGCTTAGCCCAATACGCTATCTGAAATAGGAGCGACGTAAATTGAACAAATGTGATGGAATTCCGCTGAATTCTTAAATTAACCATAATATAAAATGATCTAATCGGGTCACTGATTGCCCTATCACAGAAGCTTAGTAGTGCATTATACTCGCCATTCCACGCGCTTTCAGATGCCGCCTAGCCCAGTATGCTATCTGAAATAGGAGCGACGTAAGTTGAACAAATGTGATAGAATTACGCTGAATTCTTATATTAACCTTAATGTAAAATGATCTAATCGGGTCTCTGTTCGCCCTAGCCTAGAAATTTAATAGTGCATTTTACTCGCCATTTCATGCGCTTTGAGATTCCGCTTAGCCCAATACGCTACCTGAAATAGGAGCGACGTAAGTTGAACAAATGTGATTGAATTTCGCTGAATTTTTTTATTAACAATAATGTAAAATGATCTAATCGGGTCTCTGTTCGCCCTAGCCTAGAAGCTTAATAGTGCATTTTACTCGTCATTTCATGCGCTTTGAGATGCCGCTTTGCTCAATACGCTATCTGAAATAGGAGCGACGTAAATTGAACAAATGTGATAGAATTTCCCTGAAATCTTATATTAACCAAAATATAAAATGATCTAATCGGGTCTCTGATTGCCCTATCATAGAAGTTTAGTAGTGCATTTTGCTCGCCCTACCACGCGCTTTAAGATGCCGCCTAGCCCAGTACGCTATCTGAAATAGGAGCGACGTAAGTTGAACAAATGTGATAGAATTACTCTGAATTCTTATATTAACCGTAATATAAAATGATCTAATCGGGACTCTGTTCGCCCTACCCTAGAAGTTTAATAGTGCATTTCACTCGTCATTTCATGCGCTTTGAGATGCCGCTTAGCCAAGCATGGTATCTGAAATAGGAGCGACGTAAATTGAACAAATGTGATAGAATTTCGCTGAATTATTTTATTAACCAAAATGTAAAATGATCTAATCGGGTCTCTGTTCGCCCTAGCCTAGAAATTTAACAGTGCATTTCTCTCGCCGTTCCACGCGCTTTAAGGTGCCGCATAGCGCAGTACGCTGTCTGAAATAGGAGCGACGTAATTTGAACAAATGTGATAGAATTTCGCTGAATTCTTTTATTAACCATAATGTAAAATGATCTAATCGGGTCTGTGTTCGCCCTAGCCTAGAAGTTTAATAGTGCATTGTATTCGCCATTTCATGCGCTTTGAGATGCCGCGTAGCCCAATACGCTATCTGAAATAGGAGCGACGTAAATTGAACAAATGTGATAGAATTTCCCTGAAATCTTATATTAACCGTAATATTAAATGATCTAATCGGGTCTCTGTTTGCCTTATCCTAGAAGTTTAGTATTGCATTTTACTCGCCATTTCATGCGCTTTGAGATGCCGTTTAGCCCAATACGCTATCTGAAATAGGAGCGACGTAAATTGAATAAATGTGATAGAATTCCGCTGAATTCTTAGATTAACCATAATATAAAATGATCTAATCGGGTCCTTGATTGCCGTATCACAGATGTTTAGTAGTGCATTTTACTCGTCATTTCATGCGGTTTGAGATGCCGCTTTTCCCAATACGCTATGTGAAATAGGAGCGACGTATATTGAACGAATGTGATAGAATTTCGCTGAATTCTTAAATTAACCATAATATAAAATGATCTAATCGGGTCTCTGTTTGCCCTACCCTAGAAGTCTAATAGTGCATTTTACTCGCCATTTCATGCGCTTTGAGATGCCGCTTAGCCCAATACGCTATCTGAAATAGGAGCGACGAAAGTTGAACAAATGTGATAGAATTTCGCTGAATTCTTTTATTAACCATAATGTAAAATGATCTAATTGGGTCTCTGTTCGCCCTAGCCTAGAAGTTTAATAGTGCCTTTTATTCGCCATTTCATGCGCTTTGAGATGCCTCTTCGCCCAATACGCTATCTGAAATAGAAGCGACGTAAGTTGAACAAATGTGATAGAATTACGCTGAATTCTTATATTAACCGTAATATTAAATGATCTAATCGGGTCTCTGTTTGCCTTATCCTAGAAGTTTAGTATTGCATTTTACTCGTCATTTCATGCGCTTTGAGATGCCGCTTAGCCCAATACGCTATATGAAATAGGAGCGACGTAAATTGAACGAATGTGATAGAATTTCGCTGAATTCTTAAATTAACCATAATATAAAATGATCTATTCGGGTCTCTGTTTGCCCTACCCTAGAAGTCTAATAGTGCATTTTACTCGCCATTTCATGCGCTTTGAGATGCCGCTTATCCCAATACGCTATCTGAAATAGGAGCGACGTAAATTGAACAAATGTGATAGAATTTCGCTGAATTCTTTTATTAACCATAATGTAAAATGATCTACTCGGGTCTCTGTTCGCCCTAGCCTACAAGTTTAATAGTGCATTTTATTCGCCATTTCATGCGCTTTGAGATGCCGCTTAGCCCAATACGCTATCTGAAATATGAGCGACGTAAATTGAACAAATGTGATAGAATTTCGCTGAATTCTTTTATTAACCATAATGTAAAATGATCTAATCGGGTCTCTGTTCGCCCTAGCCTAGAACTTTAATAGTGCATTTTATTCGCCATTTCATACGCTTTGAGATGCCGCTTAGCCCAATACGCTATCTGAAATAGGAGCGACGTAAATTGAACAAATGTGATAGAATTTTGCTGAATTCTTAAATTAACCATAATATTAGATGATCTAATCGGGTCTCTGTTTGCCCTACCCTAGAAGTTTAATAGTGCATTTTACTCGTCATTTCATGCGGTTTGAGATGCCGCTTTTCCCAATACGCTATCTGAAATAGGAGCGACGTATATTGAACGAATGTGATAGAATTTCGCTGAATTCTTAAATTAACCATAATATAAAATGATCTAATCGGGTCTCTGTTTGCCCTACCCTAGAAGTCTAATAGTGCATTTTACTCGCCATTTCATGCGCTTTGAGATGCCGCTTAGCCCAATACGCTATCTGAAATAGGAGCGACGAAAGTTGAACAAATGTGATAGAATTTCGCTGAATTCTTTTATTAACCATAATGTAAAATGATCTAATTGGGTCTCTGTTCGCCCTAGCCTAGAAGTTTAATAGTGCCTTTTATTCGCCATTTCATGCGCTTTGAGATGCCTCTTCGCCCAATACGCTATCTGAAATAGAAGCGACGTAAGTTGAACAAATGTGATAGAATTACGCTGAATTCTTATATTAACCGTAATATTAAATGATCTAATCGGGTCTCTGTTTGCCTTATCCTAGAAGTTTAGTATTGCATTTTACTCGTCATTTCATGCGCTTTGAGATGCCGCTTAGCCCAATACGCTATATGAAATAGGAGCGACGTAAATTGAACAAATGTGATAGAATTCCGCTGAATTCTTAAATTAACCATAATATAAAATGATCTAATCGGGTCACTGATTGCCCTATCACAGAAGTTTAGTAGTGCATTATACTCGCCATTCCACGCGCTTTCAGATGCCGCCTAGCCCAGTATGCTATCTGAAATAGGAGCGACGTAAGTTGAACAAATGTGATAGAATTACGCTGAATTCTTATATTAACCTTAATGTAAAATGATCTAATCGGGTCTCTGTTCGCCCTAGCCTAGAAATTTAATAGTGCATTTTACTCGCCATTTCATGCGCTTTGAGATGCCGCTTAGCCCAATACGCTACCTGAAATAGGAGCGACGTAAATTGAACAAATGTGATAGAATTTCGCTGAATTCTTTTATTAACCAAAATGTAAAATGATCTAATCGGGTCTCTGTTCGCCCTAGCCTAGAAATTTAATAGTGCATTTCTCTCGCCGTTCCACGCGCTTTAAGGTGCCGCATAGCGCAGTACGCTGTCTGAAATAGGAGCGACGTAATTTGAACAAATGTGATAGAATTTCGCTGAATTCTTTTATTAAGCATAATGTAAAATGATCTACTCGGGTCTCTGTTCGCCCTAGCCTACAAGTTTAATAGTGCATTTTATTCGCCATTTCATGCGCTTTGAGATGCCGCTTAGCCCAATACGCTATCTGAAATATGAGCGACGAAAATTGAATAAATGTGATAGAATTTCGCTGAATTCTTTTATTAACCATAATGTAAAATGATCTAATCGGGTCTCTGTTCGCCCTAGCCTAGAACTTTAATAGTGCATTTTATTCGCCATTTCATACGCTTTGAGATGCCGCTTAGCCCAATACGCTATCTGAAATAGGAGCGACGTAAATTGAACAAATGTGATAGAATTTTGCTGAATTCTTAAATTAACCATAATATTAGATGATCTAATCGGGTCTCTGTTTGCCCTACCCTAGAAGTTTAATAGTGCATTTTACTCGTCATTTCATGCGGTTTGAGATGCCGCTTTTCCCAATACGCTATCTGAAATAGGAGCGACGTATATTGAACGAATGTGATAGAATTTCGCTGAATTCTTAAATTAACCATAATATAAAATGATCTAATCGGGTCTCTGTTTGCCCTACCCTAGAAGTCTAATAGTGCATTTTACTCGCCATTTCATGCGCTTTGAGATGCCGCTTAGCCCAATACGCTATCTGAAATAGGAGCGACGTAAGTTGAACAAATGTGATAGAATTTCGCTGGAATTCTTTTATTAACCATAATGTAAAATGATCTAATTGGGTCTCTGTTCGCCCTAGCCTAGAAGTTTAATAGTGCCTTTTATTCGCCATTTCATGCGCTTTGAGATGCCTCTTCGCCCAATACGCTATCTGAAATAGAAGCGACGTAAGTTGAACAAATGTGATAGAATTACGCTGAATTCTTATATTAACCGTAATATTAAATGATCTAATCGGGTCTCTGTTTGCCTTATCCTAGAAGTTTAGTATTGCATTTTACTCGTCATTTCATGCGCTTTGAGATGCCGCTTAGCCCAATACGCTATATGAAATAGGAGCGACGTAAATTGAACAAATGTGATAGAATTCCGCTGAATTCTTAAATTAACCATAATATAAAATGATCTAATCGGGTCACTGATTGCCCTATCACAGAAGTTTAGTAGTGCATTATACTCGCCATTCCACGCGCTTTAAGGTGCCGCATAGCGCAGTACGCTGTCTGAAATAGGAGCGACGTAATTTGAACAAATGTGATAGAATTTCGCTGAATTCTTTTATTAAGCATAATGTAAAATGATCTACTCGGGTCTCTGTCGCCCTAGCCTACAAGTTTAATAGTGCATTTTATTCGCCATTTCATGCGCTTTGAGATGCCGCTTAGCCCAATACGCTATCTGAAATATGAGCGACGTAAATTGAATAAATGTGATAGAATTTCGCTGAATTCTTTTATTAACCATAATGTAAAATGATCTAATCGGGTCTCTGTTCGCCCTAGCCTAGAACTTTAATAGTGCATTTTATTCGCCATTTCATACGCTTTGAGATGCCGCTTAGCCCAATACGCTATCTGAAATAGGAGCGACGTAAATTGAACAAATGTGATAGAATTTTGCTGAATTCTTAAATTAACCATAATATTAGATGATCTAATCGGGTCTCTGTTTGCCCTACCCTAGAAGTTTAATAGTGCATTTTACACGTCATTTCATGCGGTTTGAGATGCCGCTTTTCCCAATACGCTATCTGAAATAGGAGCGACGTATATTGAACGAATGTGATAGAATTTCGCTGAATTCTTAAATTAACCATAATATAAAAAGATCTAATCGGGTCTCTGTTTGCCCTACCCTAGAAGTCTAATAGTGCATTTTACTCGCCATTTCATGCGCTTTGAGATGCCGCTTAGCCCAATACGCTATCTGAAATAGGAGCGACGTAAGTTGAACAAATGTGATAGAATTTCGCTGAATTCTTTTATTAACCATAATGTAAAATGATCTAATCGGGTCTGTGTTCGCCCTAGCCTAGAAGTTTAATAGTGCATTGTATTCGCCATTTCATGCGCTTTGAGATGCCGCGTAGCCCAATAAGCTATCTGAAATAGGAGCGACGTAAATTGAACAAATGTGATAGAATTTCCCTGAAATCTTATATTAACCGTAATATTAAATGATCTAATCGGGTCTCTGTTTGCCTTATCCTAGAAGTTTAGTATTGCATTTTACTCGCCATTTCATGCGCTTTGAGATGCCGCTTAGCCCAATACGCTATCTGAAATAGGAGCGACGTAAATTGAACAAATGTGATGGAATTCCGCTGAATTCTTAAATTAACCATAATATAAAATGATCTAATCGGGTCACTGATTGCCCTATCACAGAAGTTTAGTAGTGCATTATACTCGCCATTCCACGCGCTTTCAGATGCCGCCTAGCCCAGTATGCTATCTGAAATAGGAGCGACGTAAGTTGAACAAATGTGATAGAATTACGCTGAATTCTTATATTAACCTTAATGTAAAATGATCTAATCGGGTCTCTGTTCGCCCTAGCCTAGAAATTTAATAGTGCATTTTACTCGCCATTTCATGCGCTTTGAGATGCCGCTTAGCCCAATACGCTACCTGAAATAGGGAGCGACGTAAGTTGAACAAATGTGATTGAATTTCGCTGATTCTTTTATTAACAATAATGTAAAATGATCTAATCGGGTCTCTGTTCGCCCTAGCCTAGAAGCTTAATAGTGCATTTTACTCGTCATTTCATGCGCTTTGAGATGCCGCTTTGCTCAATAGCCTATCTGAAATAGGAGCGACGTAAATTGAACAAATGTGATAGAATTTCCCTGAAATCTTATATTAACCAAAATATAAAATGATCTAATCGGGTCTCTGATTGCCCTATCATAGAAGTTTAGTAGTGCATTTTGCTCGCCCTACCACGCGCTTTAAGATGCCGCCTAGCCCCAGTACGCTATCTGAAATAGGGTGCGACGTAAGTTGAACAAATGTGATAGAATTACTCTGAATTCTTATATTAACCGTAATATAAAATGATCTAATCGGGACTCTGTTCGCCCTACCCTAGAAGTTTAATAGTGCATTTCACTCGTCATTTCATGCGCTTTGAGATGCCGCTTAGCCAAGCATGGTATCTGAAATAGGAGCGACGTAAATTGAACAAATGTGATAGAATTTCGCTGAATTATTTTATTAACCAAAATGTAAAATGATCTAATCGGGTCTCTGTTCGCCCTAGCCTA